>APFE030409945.1:74393-119953 GCA_000404065.3 Pinus taeda | reverse complement strand
CCCCGGACCCCTGTGAGGGGGACAAGTCCCCCCCGCACCCCCCCGCGTGGAGGGGTGTACAAACTTCCTGGGGTATACATCCGACTGAAACAAAGACCTCTGAACAATCATGCTCCACACACAATAGGGAATTGGTCCGAGATCAAGCTGAAACACCAGTTCCATCTTGATGGGTTTATGATCAGAAGTATTGCAAGGGAGAATGTGGACTCTAACCTCTAATCCAAGTAGAAGAAAAGAGCTTTAAAGAAAGAATCTGTCCAACCTGGCAGCAGTGTGGCCAGGACCAATTCTTTTATTAGTCCAAGTGTACTTACTAGAGATAGGCTTGATGTCCAGCAGATCCCAATCCTGCATAAGGTCCTCTGCCCATTCCCTTCCCGGATCTCGAACAATGTTGCCTCCTCTCTTGTTTGTTGATAAGAGAGTGAGATTTAGATCTCCTGCAATGATGGTATTCTCAAGGTTAACAAGGTCTGCTTGGTTTCTTATGGATTCCCAACAGGTCTTTTTTTCCCCAGCGTTCATAGGGACATATACATTGAAGAGACTAATAATCTCTTTTGAGTCTACAAGCTGCAATTTTAAGAACATCCAGTGAGTGTTGAGGGTCTCAGAAATGACTGAGAATTTTCTAGCGTTCCAGAGAGTACCCAACCCACCGGAAGCCTCTCGGGTTGACATTGCTTTCACCTCACATTTATTCCAGAGTTTTTTACTTGCCTGAAGGAAGACAGAGTCCTCCAGTTTGGTCTCCTGGATGAGCAGTATGTCAGGAGCTTCTGTTCTTATTAAACTTCTGATGGCTTCTTCTTTGGTTCTGCTCCCCATACCTCTACAGTTCCAGGAGACAATCTTCATCATTTGCATTTCTGGTTAGCTCCCTTGGAGCCTTGGGGCTGGTTTCTCGACATCTTTGGTTTTGAAGCTAATAGCTTCTCAACGATTGGTTGGCTGCCTTGGAGCTTATCTTTGAAAGTTTCCTGCTCTCTTTTTTCCCAATCTATTTTGCGGCCTCTTGTGGATCTCCTTATCGAAGCTTGGGATTCTCCTATTTCGCCTTCTTCCGCCGAGCCATCAGATTCTTGCTCAACTTCCTCAATTTCGACAGTGTTTCCTTTGGAGCTCTCAGCAAGACTTGCCCCCTTGGGAGAAGAGGGGGTACCTTTTGTGAGGGGGGTTGATTTTTGATTGTTTGCTTCCTGTGTTTCCTCTATTTGCGAGCTTAGAGGGGAGAATTTATTTTCTTGCTCCATTCTGGAAGGGGATTGCTGAGGAGGGGCCTGTTAGGGACCTCTTCCATTCAGACCAACATGCTTTTGGGTTTTCCTGGCATGCTTGACCTAGTTCCAGCCTTCTTCTTTACCCTTATCTGGTTCAACATTGGATGGGCGTCCTCTGGCAAAGTGACTGTAGACATGGCATTTTCGGCATTTGAAAGGCAATTGCTCGTAATCTAGCTTCTGCAAGTGAGTCCAGCTTCCTACTTTGATTTTGATGGCTTTCGGAAGTCCCACCTCTAGATCTACTTCTACGCAGATTCGGGCACAGTCATATTGATCTTTGTTGTTTGCCCAACATATGAATTTGTTAAGGGCATTGCCGATGTGCTTCAATGAGTCCCAGTTCCAACAATGCACTGGGAGATTGGGAAGTCTGACCCACACCGGGATAGCCGTGGGAACGTTGATGCAGGGTCGAAATTCGGCGTTCATCTATTGAGATAAAGGCCCTAGGGGCCCATGAAATAGGGGCCATTCTGGAAGATCAGATCCTTGTCATCCTTAGAGGTGAATTCGAAGAGGAAAAACCCTTGTTCTAAGAAATAAGAAGTGACGCTATTCTTGATCAGAGGAGTCCAGTTCTTGTTGACCCAGGTCTCAGTGGACTTAGGAGAAGGCCATAGACCGGGTGAACTGGCCAACGAGGGCTCGCTCAGCCAAGGAGAGGGCGACTTGAATCGGGGTCTCTGGCGGCAGGGAGATTTCAGGAATGTCTTCAAGCCTCTTGACAAACTTGGCTGCTTCACTCTTTTTCTTCTGTGGCAAACCGCCCAAGAGCCGAGAGAAGGCTTCGATAGATGAAGATGGGGGGGGGGGGGTAGGGCCTGCCTGGGGCGAGCGTGGGACCTCCATGGGGACGAACCCTAGCTTACTGGCCCCTCCCAGCAGCAAACGAGCCACACAGACGTAGGCTCTCAAAAAGAGGAGCTCAAGAACGATGCAGCAGGGCAGAGGGCCCAGGGCCACGGGGCCGTAGAGCAGGGGGATTTAGGGCGCAGAGGCACCGAAGCGCAGGTAGAAGACTAGGTCTTCATGGACTGCACTAGCGCTCCAAGTCTCGATCGCGATATCTCTGCAAACCTTTTTGCTTGAACTTGCCAAGTCAATTCTTACTCTAAGTATTTTTTATGATGGATTGCATAGTTATGGATGAGGAATTTCCCAATTAAATATGGGTTAATTCCCTAGGAAACTGTGTAAGGAAAAAGGAGCTTGGCAAGTAGTAGATTTGGTTAGAGCTTGTTTGTGAAGCAGTGGGGCAGATTGAGATAGTGTAGAGGTTACTCGAGCTTGAGAAAATAATTGTAATATTCTCATATTTTCTTATTAATGCAATATACTGATAGCATGGGTTTTCAGTTGTGGCTTTCCCTGAAAAAATTATTGTGTTATGTGTGATTGAATTCTTTCTCTTTTATGCGTCATGATTTCATCGATGTTTATTGTTTTCGTTTAAAATTAGAGTAGATTCAAGTCATTTTTTTAGCATATTACATTATTTAGTTTGAATCTACAAGGAATTTCTACATGATATCAGAGTTGAAATCACTATAGAAGAGGAGAATACGAGTTTGTCTTTTGCAAGTCGAATTTGCAGTATCATACTTCAAAGCCAACAAGATGTCGTTCTACGGATTGAGACTCAAATATGCCCTTGAGGGTAGTTCGAACTATATTTCTTGGAAGGACAGGATGCAAGCAGTGTTGGAAGACAATAGGCTTAAGAAAATTCATAGACAAAGATATTCCTAAGCCATCAAATGCTCAGGATCTGGCAGAGTGTAGAAAGTGTGTGGCAAAGGCGAGAAGGATTATACTAGAAGGAGTTTGAGATCATATTGTCTCGAACCTCGACGGTAAGGAAAATCCATTTGCAATGTGGAAGGACTTGATATACCTATTTCAAAACAATAATGGCCACAGGAAGCTGGCACTGAAGGACAAGCTCAGAAAGATCAATATGGAGAAGGGCGACATAATACCAAAGTACTTGACGAAGTTCAACCAATGTCGAGATGAGCTTGGAAGTGTCAGTGTTATAGTTTCTAAAGACGATATGGTGAGCCTAACACTTCTAGGACTTCCCAAGAGCTGGCATAGCTAACAGGACTTAGTTAGTGGGAGGGAGAAGCTACCAGAGTGGGAGAGATTATGGTCTGACTTGGTACAAGAATAGATTCGACAGAACACCAGGAATGGATCCTCATCCAAGCATGACGGTGAGGAGAATTGTGCCTTAGCTATAAAAGCAAAGAAAGGGAAGGGGAAATCATCCCTTTCCAAATTAGTTCCAGTCAGGGCGGCAAGAAGAAGGACATGTCGAAGATTAAATGTTTTCACTGTCACAAGCTAGGACATTATGTCACAGAGTGTCTACACAAGAAGGTTTGTAAGAAGCCCTTATGAGGAGCAGAAGGTGAAGCTCTTGCTTCATAATTTGAACTAGATTTCACCCTCATCGCTTGCATGGTGACATCAGTGATGGGTGTGTGGTACATGGATAATGGAGCCTCATTCCATATCACCGGCAACAAAGAGTTCTTTAATGACTTGGAGGAGAAGGACCTCTAGATGCACATCGAGATGGGAGATGATCGGAGGTATAACGTGACCGACATCAATATTGTTACCTTTTAGAGGGAGTTTGGTTCTCCTCTTACATTAAAATATGTCATGTATGTTCCAGGTTTAAAGAAGAATTTGGTTCCATTTGCCATGTTGGAGGACCGTGGCTATGATGTGATATTTAGCAAGGGAAAGGCTTTCCTTCATCACATAGACTTAAGACAGGTGAAGTGGATTGGGTTCGGGTGAAGAACCTCTACAAATTAGATGTATAATACTATGTTGCTTTGAGCACAAATGCAGAGAAGGTGCAAAGCCAAGACATCAGTGAGTTATGGAATAGAAGATTGGGTCACTTGCATCACCGACCTTTGAAGATCATGCAACAAATTTTTACATGAATTCCCAAGGGCACATTAGAGCAGAGGGATACATGCAAAGGGTGTACATTAGGGAAGTACACCAAATCTTCCTTTCATGATAAAAACAGTTGAGCGCAAGCGATCCTTGATAGAGTTCACTCATATGTGTTTGGACCATTATCGACATCATCCATGCACAAGCACATGTATTATGTAATATTTGTTGACGATTTTTCTCATAAGTGTTGGATTTTCTTCATGTAGAAGAAAGATCATACGTTCGCTAAATTTTTTGAATTTAAAACACTTATCAAGAAAGATATTGGCAGGAAAGTTAAATCTCTCAAAAACGATAACGATGGAGAATATGTGTCGAATGAATTCAAGAAATTACGTGCATTAGAAGGCATTCGACAGGAATTAATAGCACCTCATAACCCACAACATAATGGGGTGGCTAAAGGAAGAACAAAATTATTATGGGAGGGAAACGAGCGATGTTACATGATCAGGGTCTACTGTTGCCCTTGTGGGCTGAAGTATGCAACACAACTATTTATTTGCAGAACATAAGCCCTCATTGAATTCTTGAGATGAGTACACCAGAAGAAGCTTTTTCAAGTAAGAAGCCAGATGTGGCACACTTCAAGATCTTTGTTTCATCAGTCTACTGCCATCTTACCAAGGATGCATAGAAAATGCTAGAGCCAACAACTAAGTTGGGCATATTTGTGGGGAACACTAATACACCTCACAGCTATCGGGGGTACCTTCCATCCAACAGGATGACAGTGGTTCGTAGAGATGTGAAGTTCGATGAAGAGAAGGCCATGAGATGTTCCCTTAAGAGGGAGCTTCAGTTACATGCAAATGAGGATCTTTTAGCTCCAAAGGAGGAACCTCGGGATGATGTGGAGCAACCACATGCAGAGGAGCATAGAGTGGAAGCACCCACTCATGCAGAGACTTCCAAAGATGGAAGGAAGTGCATTAGAGAGGTTGATAGATTGATTCATGATGCTATAGAGAATGTGGGAGCACCCACATCACAGCGTAGGCAGAGGAGGTCACTAGATTGGTACACTGGCTACATGGCTCTAATGAGCGAGAGTGTAGAGGTTGAGCCATCCTCATTCAAGGAAGCAATGCAACAACCAGTATGGGTTGATGTCATAGATGAGGAGTATGAATCCATTATCAGAAACAGTGTTTGGGAGATGGTCCCAAGACCAAGAGACAAGTCAGTGGTGAGTTCCAGATGGATATAGAATGTAAAGCAAGCAGCAGATGGGAGTGTGGAGAAACACAAGGCCAAATTTGTGCCCGGTGGGTTCTCTTAGGTGGAGGGAATTGATTACGATGAGACCTTTGCTCCAGTAGCAAGGTACTCTTCAATCATATCTATTCTAGCACTGTCAGCGCATATGGGATGAAAGATACATCAGATGGATGTGAATACAACATTCCTCAACAATATGATTGAGGAACATGTGTATATTGAGCAGCTAGAAGGATTTGATACTTTCAACAGAGATTTGCATGTGTGTAGACTCAAGAGAGAATTGTATGGACTAAAACAAGCACCCTGTGCTTGGTACACCAGAATTGACAACTATTTCACCAAGTTGGGCTTCACCAAAAGTGAAGCATATGTGAACCTTTACCATATTGTGGTTGAAGGTAAGTTGATGATTATAGTATTATATGTTGATGATTTGATTCTAACATGTGATGAGAAGCTGATAAAATATTGCAAAGAGGATCTTGCAAGAGAATTTGAGATGGAGTACCTGAGGCTCATGCATTACTTTCTTAGTATGGAAGTATGGAAAGGAGATGAGGAACTGTTTGTCTCTCAGGACAAGTATGCCAACGAGATACTGAAGAAATTCCACATGGAGAGCAACAAACCCATTAAGATTCCTCTAGCAGGTAACTGGAGGAAGGAGGAAGCTACTTCAGGTGAAGTGGTGGAGGCTACTATTTATAGACAACCTATGGGTTCACTGATGTATTTGGTGAACACTCGACCGAACATGCGTTTTGCAATTAATCAACTTAGTCAAGCCATGGTTAAGCCAACCAAACTTTATTGGAAGGAAACTAAAAATGTGTTGAGATACCTCAGAGGCACCTCTCAGTTTGGTCTTTGGTACAGATGAATAGAGGGAGTGAAAGCTTCAAGGCTTCACAGATACAAATTGGGCAGGGAGTCCATCTGACAAGAAGAACACATCAGGGGGAAAATTCAATATTGGGTCATCAACAATTTCTTGGTACAATAGGAAGCAAAGGTCAGTTGCACTTAGTTTAGCATAAGAAAAGTACATGGTTGCTAGTCAAGTAACTTGTTAGGCTATCTGGATGAGAAAGATACTTGTTGGGTTATTTAGTCAAAAGATGGATCCTACAGTGATTTATTGTGACAATTAGAGTTGTATCAAACTCTCTAATAATCCAATTTTTCATGATTGGTCCAAGCATATCAACATCTAGTATCACCATGTACGAGATTCTGTACAAAGGAGAATCATGTTGTTGGAGTACATTCCTATAGAGGAGCAGGATGCAGATATTTTGACAAAGGCATTTTCAAGATGCAAATTTGAGTTTCACAGAGGTAGGATCGGGGTAGAAGATAACTCCTTTCTTGTTGAGAGGGAGTGTTGAAAAATGCAACAAGAAAATCCTAATTTAATTGTATTCTTGAATTAAATTACGAATTAAATTGCAATTATAATTCTCATAGCAACTGTAATAGTTAACTAATTAAATTACGAATTAAATTGCAATTATGATTCTCATAGCAACTTGTAATAGTTAACTAAGTTAATTTGACTTAGTTGATTCAGTTAATCCAAGTTGGGAGTCTATCTAGAGTCATGTAGAGTGGTTCCTGAATTTAATGGACCCAGGTTGAGTTATTTTGAGTTGAAACTATTTAATTCAATTTAACTGAGTTAAATTCAGTTAAACTAGTTCCAACTAATGGAGGATTTAGTGGGAGATCTAGTAGTGGGGTGTAATCTGTAGTTGTGGGGTGTCACCAACACTGCTCAACCAGTAAACTAAAGATTCAGTCATAATTAACTCATGCATGTCAGATCAGAGAAAAATCCATTTGAGATTAGAGTTCAAGGACAATGTACTATCAGTTGTATAATTATTTGAATTGTACAGGTGGTGCATGCAATCAGAGGAAGGTCTATGATGGATTGCGTAATTATGGATGAGGAATTTCTCAATTGAATATGGGCTAACTCCCTAGGAAAATACACATGGAAATAGGAGCTTGGTAGGCAGCAGAGTTGGCTAAGTATTGGTTGGAGCTTGTTTGTGAAGCAGTGAGACAGATTGAGACAGTGTAGACGTTGCTTGGGCTTGAGAAAAGCATTGTAATCTTCTCATATTTTCTGATTAAGGCAAAACACAGATAGCAGGGGTTTTTAGCTGTGGTTTTCCCCATAAAATTATTGTGTTATGTTTGATTGAATTATTTCTCTTTTATGCTTCGTGATTTCATCGATCGTTTATTGTTTCCGCTGATGAGTAGAGTAGATTCAATTCAATTGTTTGATCATATTTCAATCTACAGTTTGAATCTACAAGGAATTTCTACAGAGAGCAAGTCCATTGTTTATATATGTTAATAACTTGTTTAGGCATGTGAAATTATCCTCTAACCTATAAGTCGCTTTTGAGGTCGTTCTCTGCGAACTTGTGAGCAGATGCCCAATCAGTGTGGTTGTGTAAATAAAAAAACAAATTCTCTAAGTTAGATGTCCCCCACAAAGTGGTTAGGATTTTATAGTGGGTCATGGAACAATAAAGCATTATGTTGATATAGCTAGCAAAGGAGGTTATTTTCTTCACTGGTATATGTATAGTATGCTTCCAAAAAGGTGGCAGGTGATGTAATCTCAAAGGGTTCCCTCGTCATTATAGCTTTTCTTGAAACATTGTAAGTTTTTCTTGTAAGGACATATTGTAGTGAGGTGAGGGAGCTTTACAACTGAATTTGACTCGACTGATAAGCCAAGTTGAATTTTCTCAATTTCCAACTTATTTACTTGTTTCTTGAGGTCAAATAATTTATTTTCTTCCATTCTTGCCTCTTCCCATTATATCATGTAGGTTTTAAAATATTCAACCCTCTTCTCCCTTAGCGCTATAATAATTTGTTGGTGTTTTGTAATAGGCCTCACAACTTTTTCATAAGATGTTATTAATTGGTTCCATCTGTCTTATTTTTCTCTCATATATCTATTAGGAATGTCAATTTGGGTGGCCTTCTCTTCTACTGTTTTGTCCTCAATTTGGGTAGAATTCAATCATGATATGTTTATTTTCTTTTGTCTAGACAACCACCTCTTTCATTTATATTTTCTAAGTCTATGTTGTCTCGGTCATTTTTGGGAGAGGTTCTTCTACAAAATCGAATCTGTTACCTGGCTAAGGAAATCTAACCTCTCAAATGTCCTATCATTCATCAGCTCATATCCTAGCAGTCTCACAATGGTTTGAAGCTTCATATTCTTCATTTTAAGCATTTTATTCTTCCTCAAAAGTGATTTTTACAAGAGCATAAGTAGAGAAGTACTTATTATTTCCTATCTCCTAACCTTAGATGTCCTTTCCAGTTCTAGGGAAGTAATGATCTCTTCTCTTCTTCAAGAGTTGAAATCTCTTCTTTTGTTTGGACATTAATGGCCACTTTTGTAGCTTCCTCTTCCTCTTGGTATACTTCCAAAATCACAACAAGACCTTCTCCAAGAGTTTCCCTTGTTGGTTCTTGTGTCTCATCAAGGTCCTCTATCTTCATCTCCTCATCAAAAGTAGGCTCAACAGAGTCTACATCATCCCCCGTCATGTTTGTTGGTTCTTGTGGAGCAATTAAGTGTCTTTCCTCCATTACCCTTGTTGGTTCTTGTAGAACAATAAAGGGCTGTTATATTTCTACCCCTTTTAGTTCATGTGGACCAGCAAGGGGTTATTTTATTTCTACCCTTGCTGGGTCTTGTGGACTAGCATAAGTTTCTTCTTGAGCTACAACTCTTTTTGTTTCTACTCCTATTGGTTCTTGTGGAGCATCAAGGGGCTCTTCTAATATTTGTGGAGTTGCAGTAATGAGGATGTATATAATTGTTTTCTTTCTTGGGTCAGGAACACAATTTGGCCTCTACCTTGTTCTCTGCAATCTCTTTGTTAGGGGTTTGCTTCCTATTATCTTCACATCACTATCATGTCCTCCTTTGTCTCTCTGTGGAGTTACAGTAGAACCTCAAGAAATTCTGCTTCAATCGACACATAATGATATTATGTGGCTAATGGAGTTGAAACAGTGTATTCTATGGCTACAACTCCCGAGTAACAATAGCTTCTTGGGTTGTTGCGGCCTCTAGATTTGTACTTGCACTATCTCTTGGTGGGGTTGTAGCATGCGACTTATCTGGATGGAGTTACAACCTCTTCTAATTTAGCTAGTACCCTTGTCACTTCAATGCAAACCCTGCTTTCTTTATGCAACATGTTTTTGACCAGGAGCTTGACAAACCCATGATGTGAGAATGTTTCTCGTGGTTAGGAAGGCTTCTATACTAGTGATGTCATGTTTTATAAAGTTCTCTAGAGGAAGAATGAAAATTTTATCAACTTTTCATGCTACAAGTGGTCCAATAATCGAAGATGTTGTTGGAATACTACTTTGTGGCAACCTTCACAAGTAATGTATCCATGCACTACCAAATCCATGTAGCCCAAGGAGTTGGAAGTGACCTCCTATCAAACCATGTTCTCTTTTTGTTGAGGGATTCTCCTGGATCCAGTAATTGTTGCATGACTCCAGGCTTCGGCCTCCTTTGATAGTACTAGCGCTCTCCTACTCGAGAAAGTTGTGTTACCTCAGGTATCACATCCTCTATTGTGTGTACCATTATCCCTACCACTATCGACTTGTCTTCATTGATGTTTATGGTTAATTGTAAGTTCACATCATCGTCATATATTTGCAGTCTGTTCATATGCTCCATCTATCCTGTATACTAAAAAAATCTCCTTAATATGGTCATATGCCTCTAGTAACAGTGCCCTTATAGGTTCCCTACAGTTGAGTGAGTCTCCCATCTCTCTTACTCAGAGCTCATGTAAACTATGATTATAAATACATAATGAACGATGAAGAGGGTGGAGGTTTCCAATTATGGAAGAAGTAGTCTAGGGAATCATCTCATAGGTTGGTAGTGGTGGCGAGTCATGTAAGGGATTCAAATCAAGGTTAATTCAAGTAATGTCAACTTACTTCCTGACTTACCATAAGTGGTTGTGATGGCTCGTACCTTTGTCGCATTGGTGGTTCATACCTCCATAGTGTTTGGATCCATAATATAGTTAGTATCCACATTTGTATCATAGTTGCAACATAGTTCTCGAGTTACAACATCATTTAAAAGTCGCAACAATGACATTCAAAGTTGCAGTAATGACACTAGTATTATTGCAACTTTGTTCGGTCATGGTGTCACAGTGAGAATTGTCATCACCCATTTTGGCAATCATAATTGTGATAATGAAGATGTAGCAATGATGCTTCTAGAGTTGCAGAATGCTTCTAGAGTTGCAACAATTGTTTTTCATCACTGAGTTGTATCCATGGAAGTATAGCACTAGAGTTGCTTCTTATATAACACAGAGTTCCAGAGAGAACCTTTTTGGTGGGAAATCGAAAAACGGTATATGCTTTTGTTTTGTTGATTGTTGGTTTTTTTTTGTTTTCTGTTTTGTTTTGTTTTCTTTTTTTGTTTTGTTTGTTGTTGTTTTTGTTTTGTTTTGTTTTGTTTTTTTTTTTTTTTATCATGAACATGGCCTGTGCTAGCATAAACTACTTTTCAAATAGCATTCCCCCATGTACACCCCTAAGGGTTTTCATACATGAGTTTTATTATCTTTTTTTTTTAGAATGAATTATCTAGTAAGGGTTCCTCCTTTGTTGATAATCTCCAGGCCAGTCACTGGTGATTCTCCCAAAAAAGACTTATTTGGACAAAGTTTTGTGATATAATCGAAGCATATGTCCATTTACCATTAGAGGATTCCTCTCTCCATCAATGGTACAAATTTTGATGGCTCCATTATCATACACAGTATTAATCTCGTAGGGCTCACGCCATCAAGTGCAAAACTTCCCCCTGAAATCCTTGAACTTGAAGTCACATAGCAAGGCCTAGTATTCGACTTTGAATTTTTTCTTCTTGATGTTTCATCGAGCTTTTTGTTGTTGTATAATTGTTGTTTGTTGTAAGGAAACTTTCCAAACTGCTTTGGAGAATTCTTTGATTCTCGACTTCAAATAAGTCCATTCCAAGTTGGAAAGTTAATATAAGTGTCTGGATTTCTGTTTCAATTGGAAATAATACTCTTTTACCATACTCGTATGGTGTTTAATTAATAGTGGTCCTCAATGTTGTCCTATAGATCCAGAGAACTTCAAGAAGTCTATCGCCTAGTCCTTGAGGTGATCTGTTATTGAATGTTAGTTTTGTTGTGCTAATTTCAACTTCATATTTAAAAACAAATGCTTGTCCATTGCTTCATGTGCATAGGTTTCCTTATGGTGTTTGTGAATGTAAAAAGGTAAATTTATCAAGTTTTATGTTAAATTCATGAACAAAATAGCATGAAAAAAACGTGTTGAACGACAGGAATCAAAAGTGTAGCAAACCATCAAATTGAACACTTAACATAGTGTTTTGATGAAGGAGTTCACCCCTCCTGGGCTACATCTCCTCGGTCCAACTTCCATGACTTGGGCCTTTGTATTAGCTCAATTATGGAAAAAGTGTTGTTTACGATACTCTACTGCTCCTGAAACCTGCTTCAAAGCACTCAGAACATCCAAATTAGCTAGGAACACCTTTTCTTGATCTCCATTTGGTTGAATTTTGCCCAAGTTATGGTCAAAATTGTTTTCCCTAGTAAACCTCCTCTAAAACTAGAGGAACTCCAGTTAGTACCACTAATTTTGGAGTTAGTTCCGAAATTGGTGGTATCGTCGAAATTTCCACCGAATTAAACTTGAGTTTAATTAAAGGTTAATCGCAATTAATTCAGTGATAACTACAGATTAGCTCAAATACCACACAGTTTGCAAAACCGTTAACTTGACGGTTAGGAAATAGCAGACACATGATGTAATAACTGTGAACAGTTATGGTTGGAATTGTGGGTTGTGGTTAACCGTCAACTGTAGCCGCCTGCCGGATAGAGTATTCACATGGGAGGGCTGGCCCTCCTAACTCCCAACCACAACATGCTATAACTTTGAATGCATGTGGTAACCGTTGTAGGTTAAGACCCACCAGTGTGGCACAACAGTAAGGCTTGGAGTTTATTGGGGTGAGGTCGCGGGTTCGACTCTGTTGACCTGCCCAAAATGTTACTGCGCACCATAACCCGACCTTTCGGGAGGGACACGTGGTGACCTCTGGGCTTGCCACTTGTCCCAGCCTCATTGGTCCATTCCTGACCAATAAAATTGAGCCACGTAACCACACTTGAAAACCAATCTAAATGTGACACTTGTTGTAACCTAATTGGACCATTGACCATTGTTGACTTTGCACAGTCACCTGCCATGTCAGTAGTACGGACTGTTGACTGTGTAGTGACTACAATTATTTTTCAAAATTTCATTTATTTGGCAAAGTGGACAGAACTCATTATCTTCCTCGTACGAACTCTGTTTTCAATGAAACGAGTTGTGTTGGGATCATTTCACCGAGACGGTTGCAGTCGTTCAAGTTTCGAGTGATTTTGAGAACTTTTATTTTTGAGCTAAATACTGAACACCTGATGCAATTCTGCAATGAGCCTAGAAGTGAATTAAGTTCCTCAATTAGTAATTATTTCCTGAAGTATCCCAAACCTGATGAAGATTTTCACATGACGGAATTTTACTATTAGTTTCTCAGTCACTGTTGGGAGTTCCTTGAATTCCATCTACTTCATAACATAATCAATACATACAAGGATGTAGGGGTTATGGTGGGAAGAAGGATTGATTAGTCCCACAAAATTGAGGGCCCATTTATCAAAGGGTCCCAATATCAACTGTGGTTGCAATGGCATCTTATTTATTTGCACCGAGCATCCCATCCCTTTACATACTCCTTGGAATACTTGAATATAGTGAGCCACTAGTACCCTTAGTGAAGTACCTTGTACCTAGTTCTCTTAGCTACAAAGTGCCCCCCCACATGGACCATCATGACAAGCTTTTAAGATCTCATCTTCTTACAGACACCTTCAAACGATGAGATAAGGTCATGTGTAGAAAAGACAAACGTCGATCCATGAGAACCTTCAACTTTGTTTGATGATATTTTGTCGCTCTTTCGAGGATAAATAATGTGGAGGTCTATCTGCAACCAAGTAATTAGCAATATATGTGAACCATAGAGAGTTAGTAGAAATAGTAAAATCAGAGTTAGTTAAAACTGCAACAGTTGTTCATAAGGGAAAGAGTCTCCTATAGAAGACTCATTTTCATTAGATGTAAACCTTGAAAGAAAATCAACCACTGCATTATCTTTCCCATCTTTGTTAAAGGGGGTTATATCATATTTCTGTAATAACAATAACCATGTAGTTATGTTGCCATTATCAATTGGTTTATTAATTAAATATTTGATGGTAGCAATACTATTGGATATCTTATGATGTAATGTTTAAACTTATTAATCACATGTATCACTATAATAAATTTTTGCAGTTACCATATAATTCAATTCTATAGGTGAAATATTCTTGTTGATGTAATAAATTATGTACAAATCGATGCCTTCTAGTTGTCAAAGAATAACACCAATGGCAGTTTCCAATGCATCTATAGAGATATGAAATGAGAGGGACCAATTGGGTCCTCTCAAAATAGGAGCCTTAGGTTCCATAAATTTCAATTATACGAATGCATGTCGATACCTCTTTGTCCACAAAAACTTAGAATTATTGTTTAGTAAAACAAACAATGGGTTAGCAACTTGTGAGAATTTTTTAATAAATTGAAAATAGTAACCAACATGTCCTAAAAAAAATTGTACCTATTTTTGTGAAAGTGAAGTCAACAAGTATAATATTACCTTGATTTTTTCCTAATCCACTTGGGTGTCTTTAGCCGAAATGTGATGCCCAATACGATGCCATCATTTTACATCATTTCACATTGTTGAGCAAAACATTAGATTCTTTACACCTTATTAATGTTTTCTTTAAATTTTCCAATGCCTCATAAAATTCATCACCATGTGTTGTAAGATCATCCATATAAATCTCGACATAATCATAAATCAACTAATTACAACTCTTTGAAAGGTGGCATAGGTGTTGCATAACCCAAATGGCAGAACATGATAAGAAAATGTCCCCCATAGACAAGTGAACCTTGAGCCTTATATGAAATTTGGATTTGGTTGTACACATGAAATTCGTAAAGGAAATAAAAAGTATTTCTTCACTACTAATGTGTCCAATATCTGATCAATGAATGGAAGTGGAAATTGGTCCTTGTGTGTTGCTTTGGTAAGTTCATGATAATCCACACAAATCCTCTGTTACCAATTTCTTTGATACAATGACGAGTGGGGAGACCCATTGTTTATCATAAATTGGATATATAAAGTCCTTTTTGAGTAATTTCTGCAACTATTCCTTCAGTATTTCCCTCAATGTTGGATTCATTTGACACTAGGGCTAGCAAACGGGTCTAGATCATTCTTTAATGTATATATGATGTGTACATCGATCATGATGGATCCCCTTCATGTTTGAGTAATCCTAGGTGAATGCATCACTGTGCTTTTGCAACACTTTAACTAATCACTCTTTTTGTTGTTCATTCAGATCCTGAATGTTCAGGTACTTCCCAGGGTTGATTTCTATAGTTTCTACAATGGATATTTGGTCTTCTTCAGCTAAGGATTGATGTTCTAAAGTTGAAGTGCTTGTTGAGGCAAGATAAGGTTGCGTGTTGGGGTGCATAACATGGTCAAGAGCATGTGATTTAACTAAGGAAGAGGAAGAAACTACGAAATCATTGATTTCATCATCCTTGGTTTTCTCTCTTATGGATAAATATTGATCTATAGAGAGGACTTGGTGAGCTTCTTCTTCTTCATCGCTATCCTCTCTATTATCTCAGAGTGGTGTTTCAAAATCTATGCTGGGTTTTAGGAGAGGATACAAGGTTAGTGTCGAAGAAAGTGTAACTAGGTTCGGTCTTCATAATGGAACATTCCAATGTAAATGATGTAAATTGTATCTAGCAAAATATTTTGTAAATTTGAGTCATGGTTTTCATGCTTAAAATTTGTTTGCAGTAGCTCCCATTGAGAGATATAGGCTAGGTGATAGGATTGTGTCGTTGATGTAAACAATTACACTTGTAAATTATATAAGTTGTGTCTCCAAGATCAAGGGCAAAACCATGTGGAATGTCTCCTCCAAGTTCAAATACAAATGGCTAGTAAAAGTCTCCTCCAAGCGAAGATAAAAAGGCATTGTAATTTTGGAAAAAATGTATTATATTCATGTTGGCTAAATCAATTATGTAATTCAGCCTAAATACAAGTCATGTCAGCCTAATGAGCAGCCTTGAGAGGACTATGAATAAGGGCCTCTCCTCCCTCATTCGAACACACACTCAACAAATCAATTCGATCTCTCTCTTATGCGAAGAATTTTGTCTAAGGGTGCGAAGAAAGGGTCAGGTCAAGGAGCCACATGTCAACAAGAAGGAAGTCTATTCTGCCATCTATAACTGTAGGAAATCTGTCCACATGTGCGAGGCTAGGGCATCATCTTATATGCTCTTATTGGCAAGGAAAGAGTTCGATCTTGGGGCTATTTGAAGGGCAGATTTACTTGAAGAGAAGACACAAGGAGAGCAAAGGTTTAGGAGGGCTAGGAGAGCCCTAAACCTCTCACACGTGAAGGAACAGGTCACAATTAGGGTTGCATTACATTCCTAGATCATCTTCATGAAAAAGGCTTGATTCAAGGCTAAAAAGAGTTCGGTTATTCATCAAGAGGGAAGCTCCAAGTATAGCGAGGCAAGGAGTAAACTACAATAACATGTAGCTCACTCACACGTGCGAAAATAGTGACATCTTCAGGACTGAAGCTAGGGCTACTGAACAATTCAAGTTAAGGAAGCATATATGTTTGTCTAAAGGCAAGTTTTTTAGGACATCAACTTGTCTAGAGAATTATTTTGGACAAATGAAGTTTGGAGGAAGAAGAAGGAAGAGGGAATCTGATCCCACCATCTATAGTTGCAGATTTGATCTATGGTGCAGCAGGTCAGAGGATAGCAGTAGCAAAAGGTACTAGCCTTGATCTTGGAGACACAAGTGTCAAAGGGTCTTTGTTTAGGTCTTGGAAATTTTGTGAAGTGAAGATTCTATAAGAAGAATTACCGTGGTTTTCCTCTCGGGATTGGAGAGGTTTTGCCCTAGTTGCTGCCTATATCTTGTGTTATTGTTCTTGATCTGATACCACTTGATTTGATAATGAGATCTTAAACAATTATTAAGGTATTACAAACTCATGTGCATGGATTAGCCTATGTTACTTTGTGCAATGGATCGATAAGATTGTCAAATACATAGACAATGAAGCAGTTAAATAACATAATAGACAACACACATAAACACAACAAGTTTAATAAGGAGTTCACCCAACACTCATGGGCTACGTCTCCTGGTCCAGCCTTCAATGGTGACCTCTCTATTATGTCCTCAAAAAAACAGAGTTTTAGAAAAGTATGAGATCAATTTGAGTCTCAACACACAACAGATGCAACAACAAGAGTTTTGCTTGAACCCCCCAAGCCTCTATGAGTACACAGACTCTCTCTACCACTCTTTGTCTTTGTCTTTGCTTTGTCTCAGTATTGCATGTCTCTATTTTCTCTCTGTCTGTGGCTTTAAAGCCAATCTACATTGTCTGTTTGTTTCTCCTTCTCGGGCTCTCTGGCTTCACGATCTCTGTCCGCTCAAATCCCCCTCTGAGCGTTAGCAATAATTACTAAACGCTTTCAGGGATGGTGGCCACATGTACTATAACAGAATGGGTCATAGGGCCTTTGAAATCCCTAAAATAACCATTCTCTGTTTACACAGAGAAATACATTCAAAATTGTGAAACTCCGCCAAATTGTCGTTTATCAGATTTGAAACATTATGAATCCGCCTTATAACTTTTATCGGGTCCGCCTATACATCAACATCGCATCTCCACCATTGATCTGGGAGATCCAGACCCAATGGTTGTAGTTCATTTCAGGTGGCTCTTCTGTATGGGGGTTAACCACCCGATGAGGGTGGTTTTCTCTCTCCTTAGCCTGGACACGTGGTAGCCATTGTATGGGATCAGGTGGAGCCTGGCCCAAACCACTTACCGCCTTTGGCCCGCCCGAAATCCCGCTTATATCGTGATTTCCCTTTATATTTAAAAATACATTAAAACATTGAAAAACCCTGTAAAATGGTTTTATCAGACTTGAAATCATATATAACAACATTAATAAACCCTTTCGGGTCTGTAATATCTCATTGGGCACATTTCCTTTGTAATCCGTTCATTTTTTTGGAAAATCGAAATACAAAGGAAATTGTCGCTTTCCAAGTTTCAAAATATATAGAATATCGTCTATAATCTTATCGGGTCCAGCTATTGCTATCATCGTTATTATTGGCCCCACTCCATTGAAATGTGCCAACGTGATATTGCGATGCGATTGATCACCATCGCATATCGCACATACCCAGGGCCGATTATAATCACTCCTCTGTGTTTACCGATTGCGATATCACGCGTTAACATGGGCCGTCGATCTACCCGCTTGATTGACAGTCCTCGTTGACCCGCGCTAATCGCAATCACAACTGCCATGTGATAGCCCCCAATTGCCTCCGCTTGCCATCGTTGATTGCGATTTGCTGATCAGATCTGGACCATTGATCAGCCAGATCCGACAGCTCTTATGCAAAGTTTGTTTAAGCCTCTGATAAGCCTATTTTCACTGATTTCTTCATGTTTTATCTCCCGATAGTGTAATCTAACTTTTTAACAAGTTCTTATTATGTGATAGTTTCAAGTGTTTGAAGACTTTGAAGACTTAGAAGGTTTTCTAGGATCCATTTGGATCATGCCTTCCCACTGAAAAAGCTTTTGGACCACCAAAAGTTGGTTTTTAAGCATCAATCAAGTGAGGATACAGCTTCCTCACTTGTCCAACCTCTATCCATCTTGCACTGCTTGATTTTGAACCCTTGAGTCCAATTCTGAGGTACTCAACATCCCCTTTGCGCGTAGTTCTCACCTTCCTGTCCAGAACTGTATCTTCCTGCAACTCATTGATATATTTAGGCAACAGATCATCAATAGAAGGCAATTGACTTTGCTCTTCGGGATCTTCAATCAATGAAGGTTCAAATAGTCTCAAGTTCTCTGCATTAACTACTGAATAGATGTGCATGTAAGCTAGAAAATCAAGGCGAAAAGCATTCTCACCAATATTCTCAAGTATCTTGAAAGGCCCATACCTTATTGGCTTCAACTTCTTACCTTCACCTTGCATTCTATCTTTGCTGGTGTACAGTCAGACTTGATCACCAACTTGGAAGCTGTGCTCAATTCGATGCTTATCATTCCTTGCCTTGTACTTGGCCTGGCTTCTCTCCAACTGTTCCTGCACTGCCTGGTGAATTTCTTGGATCTGTTTAATGAACTTGATTGCTTTGTCCACATCACTGTGTCCATCAACTACTATGTCTTTACTAAAGACAAAATCCAAGGGACACCTTGGTGTAAAACCAAAACAAGTCTCAAAAGGAGATCTCTGTGTAGAAGAATGTTTAGCACGGTTGTAAGCATGTTGCTCATAACATAAATGTTCATCCCAAAGTTTGGGATGCTTGCTGCAATAGCCCCTGAGAAACTGGATCACTGTCCTATTGACCACCTCTGTTTGGCCATCTGTTTGTGGATGAAAGGTTGTGCTCTTCTTTAGTCTAGTGTCCATTAACTCCCATAGACTTGACCAAAACTTCCCAACAAATCGGGAATCTCGATCAGAGACAATAGAAGTGGGTAACCCAAAATGAACCCATACATGCTAAAAGAACAACTTTGTTGTTTGTTCAGCTGTAATCTGTTTGTTACAAGGTATTAAAATACAAATTTTGTTGAACCTGTCCACAATAACATATAAATAGTCATGACCTTTTCTAGATTTTGGCAATCCCCTAACAAAGTCCATGGAAACACTTTCCCAAGGATGAGAAGGAACTGGAAGTGGAGTGTACAAGCCTAGTTTTCTATTGTTGGGCTTGCTTTTAGCACACATGGTACACCCTTGAATATATCTAGAAACTGTTTCATGCATTCTTGGCCCATAAAAGAATCTTTACAACTGTGCAACTGTTTTACTTACACCAAAATGACCTGATATTAGAGAAGTATGTGCTTCTCAGATTATGTTAACTCTTTCAGTTTGGGGAATGCATAACTTTCCCAAATGACATAAGAGTTGGTCCTTAACATGATGATCCAATTCTTCTACTTGTTTGCCATGACTTAAAGTTGCATATACATCTTTAAAATCTACATCTTCAGCATATCGTTCAATGTAGCTTTCATGCAATATTGAATTATGCTTAAGTATAGTAGATGCATTTATGATTGGTCTAGATAACATATCTACAACCTTATTGTGTATGCCTTTCTTATTTTTGATGACAAGATGAAACTATTGTAGAAAACCCGTCCACTTATAGTGTCTTGATTGCTGCAATTTAGTTTGTGAGTGTAAATATTGAAGTGGTTGATGATAAGTATGTGTAACTGTTTCTTTGCCCAATAGGTAATGTTTCCACTTTTTCACACTTTGCACTAATGCATACAATTCTTTATCATGTGTGGGATAATTAACTACTGCAGAATTAAAAGTCTCATAATGATAACATATGGGTTTACCATGTTGCATCAACACTGCTCCCATGGAATAGTCACTGGCATCTGTTTCAATCTCAAATGGTCTTTGAAGATCTGGCAATGCCAGTACTCGTGTTGTACTAATCTTTTCTTTCAAGGTGTCGAAGGCTTTCTATTGTTTGCCTCCCCACTAAAACACCTTTTTCAATCCCGTTAAAGCATGTAAGGGCGCTGCAATCAAGGAAAAGTTAGCAATAAACTTTCTCCAATATTATGTTGCTCCTAGGAAGCTCCTAACTTTTGTAGCAAATTGGGTTTAGGCCAGTTCACAATGACTTCAACCTTAGAGGGATCTATCTTCAATTCACCACCCCCTACAATATGATCCAAATAATTTAAAGTGTTTTACCAAATTCACATTTTGATAACTTAACATAGAGATTTTCTTTTTTCAAAACATCTAGAGCCTGCTTTACATGATTCAAATGTTCTTTCCATGTTTTACTGAAAACAAGAATGTCATCTAAATACACAATTATAAAATCATCAATAAAAGGTTGGAGTACATCATTCATAACTCTCATGAAAGTGGCAGGAGCATTAGTTAAGCCAAAAGGCATAACTAGCCATTCATACAGCCATTGCTTTGTTTTGAAAGCACTCTTCCATGCATCTTGTTCTGCAACTTTGACCTGATGGTAGCCACTATACAAGTCCAACTTGGAAAAGTAAACAACTTCTTTCAACTGATCTAATAGATCATCAATGCGAGGAAGAGGATAACAATTCTTGATCGTTATTTTATTCAGCGCTCTGTAATCAATGCACATCCTCCACGAACCATCTTTCTTTCTCACCAATGTGATTGGAGATCCACATGGTGATGTGCTTGGCCTTATGAACCCTTTATCGAGCAACTCCTATACCTGATTCTTAATCTCTGCATTCTCTAAAGCGGATAACTTGTACATTCCGATGTTAGGCAATGGAGCATCTTGCTGCAAATGAATATCATGTACTATTTCCCTTTTGGGTGGCAGACCTTTAGGTTCTTGAAATAGGATATCATATTTTGAAACAACTTTTTCTAAATCAACTTTCTGTTTAGCATCACAACCTTCAATTACATTAGTTTTATCAAGGTTCTTTTCCTTTACAACCATTAGTAAAAAATGCTTGCATGAATTTACAATTCTTTTCATCTGCCCTAAGTTAATGAGAGTGTAGTTATTTTTGAGCTCATGAGCTCTTACAATATATTATATTCCATCTTTTGCAAGTTGATATTATTTTTAGTTCTATAGAAAATAGCTTTTCTATTATACAAGTAAGGACCTCCTAAAACAATACCACATATATCCAAGGGAACTATATTTAACTCAACCTCATCTACAAAAGTTGACCCAAAAGCAAACCTAAGTTTACATTGTCTGGTCACTTGTAGCTTTGCTTTATCACATACCCAACCTAATGGATATGGCTTCTTGTGAGGTGTGGTTAGTAGTCCCAACTTCTTTACAATTGCTTCAAAAATAAGTTTACTTGTGAACCACTATAAACAAAGTATCAATCTTTTGATGCTTGGAAATAACTCTAATATGAAAAAGCTCATGTATTTTCCTCTCATTTTCTTCATTATCAATAGATTGTGCAGAATTACTAGTAGATGCTTGAAATTTTTTACCTTTTATACCTGTGGTTGTGACTGTTGTTTCATCACCTGAGTTTGACCCCAAATCTTTCTAAATAGCAGCAACAGTCTTCTTTTTCTTGCCATTGAACTTCTTGGGTTTTAGCTCCAGATGCAAAGACTAGCAATGTTCATCATCATGTCCATCCTTATTGCAGTGAGTGCATGAAGGTTTGTCTTTCTGTACAATGTTTGCCTTCCTCTCTTTCCATTTTTGCTTCCTCTTTTCCTTGTTCTTGCTTGCAGTGGGTTTTGATGATCCCCCAATCTCTGGGTTCACATTCTTTCCTCTAGCCTCTAGATGTGTAGCATGAACAAATGCCTCATCTATGCTAGTGGGGTTAAACATGAGAATAGTGTGCCTCAAATAGCTATGTAGACCACCTATATACTTCAGCAAAGTTTCAGGTGAGTCTAGAGAAATGCCTAGAATTAAAGCTCTTTTTCGAAATTCCTAGGTGTAGCTTTGTACACTTTGGCCCTTTAGCTAGCGAAGAGTTTGCCAACTCATCATTGCTTGCTACATATAAGCTAGTGGATAGAATTGTTTTTTAATGGCACAAACAAATTCATTCTAGGTAGAAAGAATTTTACCATGCTTCTTCAAATCAGCTTGTGTCCTGCCTTCCCACCATGCTAGGGCAGTTCCTCCAAGGCAAAGGTTAGCCAGCTGAATCTTTCTCCTTTCTGAATCGATGTTCTGCACCCTACAATATACATCAATCTGTCTAATCTAGTTATCTAACTATTCTGCATTTAATTCTCCAACATATATTGGCAAATCAAATTTTACATCTAATTTAACCAACGGGGTAGAAGGAGGTGTTGATAGAGGAGGATTTTTCGCTTTCCCTTTCCCTTCTAAATGGCCATATAGAAGAGGTTCCTTTGTTCCTTTGTCTTGTTTGGAGGTTGAAGTATCTTCACCTCGACCTTTCTTAAATTCTTGATATATCTCTTCTACCATGGCTCTCATGGTCATGAAACTGTCCATGAACTGAGAGTCTGATTCCAAGGGAATTTCTTCTACCATTTTCCTCCTAGGATAGACTCTTCCTATTTCTGGGTTAGTCTCAATCAGTTCTCCTTCTCCTAATTTGAGCTTTGACCTAGTTAGCATTCAACAATCCAGCACAAGCTTGTCTAACCTTAGAAAACCTAAATCTCTGATACCACTTGATTTGATTGTGAGATCTTAGACAATTATTAAGGTATTACAGACTCATCTGCATGGATATGCCTATGTTACTTTGTGCAATGGATCATAATATTGTGAAATACATAGACATTGAAGCAGTTAAAGAACATAATATAAAACACACATAAACACAACAAGTTTAATAAGGAGTTCACCCAACACTCCTAGGCTACGTCTCTTGGTCCAGCCTTCAGTGGTGACCTCTCTATTATGTCTTCAGAAGCAAATTTTTACAAAGTATGAACTCAATTTGAGTCTCAACACAATAGATACAACATCAAGAGTTTGCTTGAACCCCTCAAGCCTCTCTGAGTACACAGACTCTTTCTATCTCTCTCTGTCTCTGTCTTTTCTCTGTCTCAGCACTACCTATCTCTGTTTGCTCTCTATCTGTAGCTTTAAAGCTAATCGACACTGTTTGTTCATTTCTCCTTCTTGGGCACTCTGGCTTCCCAACCTTTGTCTGCTTAGATCCCCCTCTGAGTGTTAGCAATCATTGCTAAACGCTTTCAGGGATGGTGGCCACCTGTACTGTACAGAATGGGTCATCGGGCCTTTGAAATCCCAAAAATGGTCGTTCTCTGTTTACACGGAGAAATACGTTCAAACACAGGAAAAGTCCACCAAATAGTATTTATCGGACTTCAAATATCCATAAATATGCCTTATACTCCTATCGGATCTGCCTGTATACCGACATCACATCTCCACCATTGATTTGGGAGATCCAGATCCAACGACTGTGGTTCATTTTGAGCAGCTCTTTTGTACAGGGGTTAGCCAACCGACAAGGGTGGTTTTCTCTCTCCTTAGCATGGATAGGTGTTAGCCAGTGTGTGGGATCGGGCGGAGCCCAGCCCAAACCACTTACCGCCTTTGGTCCTCCCGAAATCCTACCTGTTTTTTGATTTCCCTATATATGGGAAAATACATTAAAATATGAAAATCCTGCTTATATCAGACTTGAAATAACATACAATAGCATTAAGAAACCCTTTCGGGTCCGGTTCATCACATCAGTGCTTTATCCTTTGTATTTCATTTATTTAACGAAAATCGGGATTTATGTTGAAAAAGTCCTTTTACCAGTCTTGAAATTATATCAAATCTCGTTTATAATGTTATCGGGTCCGACTATCGCAAGCCATATGTATATCGGTCCCGCTCCATTGTAATGTGTCGACGCGATATTATGATACAACTTGGGCCATCGATCTGCGCACTTGATCGACGGTCCTCATTGACCCGGCGAATCGTTGTCGCGTATTCCTTGTGCTCTCCACCGATAACCTCCCTTTGCCATCGCCGATTGCGATTCGCCGATCGGATCTGAACCGTTGATCGGCCAGATCCAATACCTCCGGTTCAAAGTTGCTTTGACCACCGATAATCCTGTTTTTCAATGTTTTTTCTATGTTTTTGCCTCATGATAGTGTTATCCGCCTTCTTTAAAGGTTTTTCTTAGGTGATAGTTTTGAATGTTTAGAAGATTTTGAAGACTTAGACGGTTTTCTAGGATCCATTTGGATTAGATGATATATGCATGATTGAGACACTATAGGCAATTAAAAGAATCCTGTTCACCCCAGGACAGATGGTTGAAGGTTGCATTGATGAAAAGTTCTTACAGTATCTTTATGATAGAGGTTCTCTAGAATATGTGACCTGCGACAAGGTGGATGTAGAACCAGACGAGGATGGGTTAGAAGGATTGAGACATCTAAACTTTGACGAAACAAAAGGGGAAATAGATATATAGGAAAGTCCCATAGGAGAAGTCGAACACCTTCTACCAATGAAATTAAGAAAGCAAAATGTTGGAACGGAGGATAAACCCAAGATGGCGTCTGTGGGGGATTATTCTGGATGTCTGTTAAGACCGCTATGGGTTTTACTCCTTTTCAACTAGTTTATGGTTTGGGATCAATTTTTCCTTTGGAATGTGAGATCCCATCTCTTAAATTAGTCGTTCAACTTCTTCCAGACACCTCTAGCCTTGAAGAACACCTTATTAATTTGTAGCATCTCGATGAGCAGCATCAGGATGCAACCACAATGAATGAAGCTCATAAAAAGAGAGTAAAAACCCAATAAGGCATGACTGTGCATCCTAGGGTTTTCCTTGAATGTGACCTTGTCATGGTCTATGACTAAGATAAGGACACCTTGGTGGTAGGAAAGTTCAAACCCATTTGGTATGGTCCTTTTATCATCAAAAAGGTCTTCAATAAAGGTGCATATAAGTTGGTTGACTTTGATGGAAACGTGTTATCAAAGCCTAGAAATGGGCTCTATCTTAAGAAGTATTATGCCTAGGTCGTTGCCTAGAGTTTGCTTTGTTTTGTAAATATTGTACATAGTTTTTTGTTTATGTCTATGGGTCTCATGGTGATATTGGTATTTTTTATCTGCTTTAGCAAGTTTTGATGGGTGATCTGGTGTATCTAGGATTCGCCAATGGTGCTAGTAGACATACTCACAAGTTAGCTTCTGCTACATGGGTAATATATTATCCATATGGTTAGTTGTTAGTCTTAAGAGGCATATGTATTGGTCCTACTTCCAACAATATGGATGAATACAATGTTGTCATTAATTTACTATTTGAAGCAATGGACTGCATAAGAACTCTCTCAGACTTTGTTTCCGCTCCCTTCGTGTGTCTGCAACGACGCTTGTGCCTAGGTATACCCTCAAGTGTCACAGGTCCAACTTATACATCATGATCAAATAATATTGTAAGATTTTTGTTTCAAAAAAAAAAAATTTAGCTTCTTAAGATCATATTTAAAATCCAAAAAAAATCAAATAACATAAAAAGTTTAAAACTTTTACCAATATCGCCCCATGCAGCACCCTCGGGAAGTGCCAGATCTAGATCCTCTCGATAATATATGCCTGCATAAGGGTATTCATCTATAGCTATGACTTGTTTCTCCCACCAGAGGAAGAACTTGTCATCAATTACTAATTGAGTGACTTCACCTCTACCAAGTCGTTTGATTAAGTCTGCCCATCTAGCCATCCTTATATCCCTAGGACTGCTAATGGTTGTAGCCAATTTAGGTCGAAGTGATGTGACTCTCTCAAAGAAAAATGAACAAATCATGTTGGCATAGCCAAAATGCTTCGTTTTCCCTTGTCTCATTGAAGACAACTGCTTCTTCATACAGACCAAGAGTGTTGTGCACCAATCAAATACTTTTGGATGAAGGCACTCTACTGCCAAGAACATGGTCGTTTGAGAGGCCTGATGTAGTGATGTTGAGCTTGCTACCCTGACAATGGTAAAGAGGATCATTTTAATTCGTAGGCTCCTTACATTTTTTATTAGAATCTGTGACCCGACCTTGTCTGTCCCTAGTGTACAATAGATATTTATGTAATCTGAAACATTCAGGCCTCCCCGGGCCCTCTCTTTTAGATCAACAACTTCCCCTCTTCGGGAAAGTCTTGTGATGAAGTAAATATCTTCCACCTCAATCTATAAGGGAATATAATCAATCATAAAAATATCTTGCTTTGGATCCAAGTAATGAATACGCATCTCTAACAATCGAGTTTGGGTTTTCATATTTGACATCATAAAAAACTTGAGCAATCTGCATCCTCTCAATGCATACAATGCCAAAGGATCATTTAAAACCTCATTGTCAACATCACTATGCCCCCTCTCTTTCCAAATGATTACCATCCTACAAATTTGAAGGAATTCATCCATTAGAAACCAGATTTTTCATTCTTCTCTGCATATTTGTGAATTTCTTAAGAGATAGTCACGTATACACATGGCTTTTCCTTTGGAAACCCATGTGTAGGGAATTTCATACACGGTTTCTAAAGAGCTGCCTCACATACATGCAAAGGTAATTTTTAAAACAAAATCCTACGGTGAAAAATCAAATGAATCCATTTAAAATGCAATCAAATGGATGAGATTCTGAATTTAGAATTACTTGGAAGCTTTGGTTGAGGAAATAAGTGAAATGAAGTTGCCCAAGTTTTCTCCCAAGCTCTGAAAACTTGCAAGTTCTAATGAAATTTTGGTGAGTCAAAATGTCTTTTTATATTAGAATTTTAAAACCCACTTTTATAAAGTTCATAATTTTTAACTTTATTATTTCATGAAATTTGTAACTTTTTGGCTTAAGCGTTGGGGGAGGTTGTTTTCCAAGGTAAATAAAGACTTTGTGACAATTTTTCACCACTTTGAATCCACAATCGCAGACCTATCATGGCAGGTATCATTTTCGTCACTATCATATTGGTTAGGACATATCACTTTTTTCGTTGCATTATACATCTTAACCTCATACTACGATATTTTTCCATAAGGTCGACCCCATTATGTTGTAGTTTTCAAATAACTTTAACTCGTCGTCTTATAAAATTGTAACATAGTGTTAGAGCCACTCCTTCCATGTTCTTCCTATTTATGTCCTCTCTAGCATATGTTTCCCATCCTGCAAGAATCGTTTAGGCTAGGGAGTCGTCTATAGTCCTGCCATGACTTTGTGATGAAGTCTCATTCCTCTTCTTCTTCACTATCATTTTGGCTTTAAACCCTATATGCTCCCATGTGTTAAGTTGTAATTCTGCATTTCATATTGACTACTTGTACCCTTTTGGCCTTAAGCCGACTTCACTTGGACTTGTATATAAGACACTTTTGACCATGACTTTTTTGCAAGAACCATGCATTCATTAGCCTCTACGCCTTGACACATTTTATCCATGGAAAGAACATTCCTTTGAGTGTTGACGACTAATATTTGCCACCTTTCATTGAGGATAGGAATGTTCCAGTCCTAGGAACTAGTGCATCTGCCCTTAATAGTCGTTCTTTCCACTGTATTATAGGCATTCTTTTATTTTTTTTTCAAGATTTAAATATGAAAAAGACAAAAAAATTATATATTCCAAAAAGAGTGGGAATGGGAAATTTACTTCCATATTTGATGGCAATAAGAGTCATTTGTGTCACCCTTGAACAAAGCACTCAAAGAAATTATTTCCTCCATTGGGATGGGACTTAGCTTGACTTTAGGAGAGCCATCATCTTGTTATTGTCTCAATCCTCCTCTAGTTGGTTATCTCTTCTAATTATATGGAGAGTTTGTTAATGCCTCCTACATTGCAAACTTATACAAAGTTATTTTATGCTGCCATAGAGTCACATTTGAGTCATGATTTTTTTCAAGGGAAGTCAAACTATGTCAGCTATTCTGCAGTGTCTCTTGACTCATTTTCAGTTGACCATACCCATTCTATCAAGTTATCTTCAGTATCACATCGATTATTTGGTCCTTCCCTCGAGCTAGTTAAGAAGGTCTCTATTAACTTCTTGTTGGTGGGTCTGCTCTTTTCGACTCCGAAAAAATGCTCTAAGAGCAGGCTTAGAGCCGTACCCTAGCCCTATTTACATCATTGATAGGTGACCTTATGCTCATCATTGACCAATATCATGGGTCTTTGACTGAGTGGATTCCCTTATGCTCGACATCAACTTACATTATCAAACATTGGGATTTGTGAAGTACATTAGTTTCCATTTCACCCTATTGGTGGATTCCTCACCTCTGTGTTAGCTCTCATTATTGGTTTCTTCAAAGGGTTTTTGTTGTGCGCTAGCCACATCTTGTGTACACTAGAAATTTACTTCGAAATGGTTACTTCATCTCTTTTCGTCCGAGCTCTTTCAGATTATTGGCCTGCGGTTTCATTCGCGCTGGTTGATGTCGGATGCCTTAATTCGTTCCTTCCAACAGATCTTTTCCCATCAACTCCAACTATTGCTCTGGGAACAAGATCTACAATCATTTTTTTAGTACCTTAGGGTTTGCAGTCATTAGTGGCAGACTCCTTCGCTCTTGATAATGAGAATACATAAATGTCTCCTGACTGATAGATTCTCTCAAGTGTTCGACTTCAACACATTTATTCGCACTTCTTAGATTGTACTGGGGCACCTTGACTCTCATCATCATGATCAATGAGTTGTCTTCCGTTTGTTAACGGTATATATCATGACTAGTAATAAAATGATTTCTCACATGGTCGATTTCATCTCATTTATTCCCATAGTGTAGAAATATACCATCTACGATTGGTGAAGACCTTGGGTCATGTCAACATCTTGGTTCACATGTTTTCTCCTTCAATTTTCTGTCAGTGTTACCAACCACTCTTATATGTTGCAGTTCATCACAACAACATCCTGTATGTTGACACCTGAGTTTATGCAATACCACTATTCCACCTATATGATTTGGTACTATTATGAGGATCATTATTGATCACACATTCTTCAAGCATAAATAATCATGTTTTCTTCTATATGTGATATTGATACATAGCTCTGATGTGTTCCTTTATGGCTATGATAAGATGATCCACTATGTATTCTTTACTCTTTGCTCTACAATTATGTATAAATGTTGGATCTGCTCTATACATGATTAAAGGATATGGTTTACTATCTATGATCATGGGTATGCCCGCCTCATACATGAGTCTTTTTTCTAGCTCCTTCCATAAGTATTTAGTGGGCTAGAATATGGTGATCTCCTCTCAGGTCCTCAAATGATCTCTCTTTGTACTTAATGCATTTCGACCATCATGAACCCCTTATGACCTCATATATTAGGGGGCATATATTATAACATCTTTCAACACTCCTATAATTATGATGCTCTGGTATGGCCTTAGGAAACCCTTTCCCATACAGACTTGATCATTTATTAAAAAATAATATTTTGAGTTCCATACGCGACTATGCCCTTTAAAAAGTGCGTACACACGTGGGTACCATAATATAAAATCTGCTTATATTATTTAAAATATGAAAAAATAAAATAATATCCTATTTTTTGGGCGGGGTTTACGGGTTTCACCAAAATCTCACCTACAAAAGCCCTTATTTATACACCTCATGGGAAGGCCTTATATATCAAGGAGATAGGATATCAACATTATAGTCTTTTCGGTCCCTAGATCAAGTCTGATTCTCCCTGTGCCTCCTGCACTCCCAACCATAGGAAACCCTTGTTTCCTTGCATAGATTCTCATCCTTCATTATATGGAATCCTTTTGCACATGAAAGGTGATCTTTGAGGCTTGGGATGGAAGGATCCAGAGGAAGGTTTCGTTGGTGTCATGGTCAGATCAGGTTGTATCTCTCCACTACTATTTTCTTATATCAATAAAGAAGTTTTGTCTAGTTTCTGATATGTTATGATCTCATGTTTTTATAATTCATGTTTAATATGTCATGATTTATATGTTTATGCTTGATGATCTAACATGTTTATTATACACACACTTTTAACTACTTGCTATGTATATGCTTCTATGAACTGTGTTGCGGGTTTGCTCGCTTGGGAGGAAGCAGAGGGTTTGGACCCTACGGGATCAACAACAAACGTAGGACCTATGGGTATTCCTCTCAAACCCAACTTTGGTAGTTTGTATATTTTGCTTGCTTGAAGCATCCAAAAAATTAAAAACAAACTAAATCAACTATGTCTGCAGCTGTCTAATAGGAAAAATTTGTTGTTGCTGACTCTGAAACTGAGCCTCCTACTCTGTTTTGAACACTCCTCTAGGCTCCTCAGTATTTTAATGACATTGATCCTCATGCTACTAAACACTGTGGTCCCCTATAGCAAGGGTAATAATCCATGAGACAAACACACCTCAATGGACCCTACCCAAATTTATGCATTCTTGGACTAAGGGTCTACATCACTCCACTTTGCTCCTAGAGGTATAATTTCATGTGCTCCCTCTACCCACTTGGCTCGAACTCTCCCCCTGCTGGAGGTATTTTCTTGAGTGGATCTCTCCACTCTTCCTCCTATTTTCTTCTTCATTTGTGGCTACTCCACAACTTCCTGATGCTTCTTTTGAGGTTGCATGTTGAGAGGTCTAACATGCTCCTTCTCAACCACCAAATCTCTAGTCTATCCCTTGCTCTTCAAGGATTTGCATGCGTCTTCTACCTCAAGTGCGTACAGGTTCTTGAATCAAACTCTGATCTGCTTCATCTATCTTGTGGCTATGTGTCTCAGGAATGCATTTCCTTTTCTTAAGATCACATCATAACCACAGTCTTCCAAAACTGCAATGGAGACAAGATTATTCTTTAGGCCTAGAACAAAAATCACATCCTTGAGCCTAAGAGGGGAGCTTGACTCCCTCCGAAAGGTGACAATACCAATTTTGGTTACACGGTACCTTTCGTCATCTCCAAAATATGTGTTCATATGGAGATCCTTCTCTTCCAAGTCACTGAAAAATTATCTATTCCCCATCATGTGGAACAAAGAACCATTGTACAGGTACCGCATCATCCCTATCATGGTGCTCGCCATGCATGTGATGAGAGTGAATTCATGCTCTAACCATGAAGCCAGAAAACTTCACCTGATGTTGCTACTGCAAGATATTTCTTGCTTGCCTTCTTCTGTGGAGACTTTGTGGCATAGTGCTTGAATTCATGACAGTGAAAGAACTTGATTTTGGACAAGTCTCTATGCTTTCCCTCTTGGATGGAAGGAGCCTCACCTTTGGAATTCTTTGCCTTGGCCTTCTTTCCCTTGCTGAATAATGCAAATTCTTCTTCCTCTTCTTTGGAAGAGGTCCCATCTCTGGTATTCCGCCTTGTTTATTCTTGCACTAGATTAGACCATAACCACTCCCAACTCAGTAGTTTTTCTCTGCCATTTACCAAATCTTGGTAGCTATGCTAGCTCTTGGGAAGGCCCAAAAGGGATAGAGCTACCAAGTCTTCTCCAAGGACATTAACACTAACCCCGCCAAGTTTATCACAACACTGTATAAACCTGCTCAAGTACTACAGAATTATGTCATTCTTTTGCATCTTGATACTTCGAAGCTTATCCTTAAGTGACAGCTTCCAGTGGTCACTATTGTTCTCAAAAAATTCTATCAATGTTTTCCACATCACAAATGAAGTCTCTTTCCCATGGATATTCGAGACATTATGATCCTGAACTCCCTCCAATATGACCTTCGTCTCTTTAGCCACATCCTTCTTCCACTGGGTAAGATCCTGGGCATCAGATGCTGGGGTTTTTCTACATCTATTTTGATGTATTCTAGCAGCCCACTATCATCCAGTACTGACTCCATGAGGATCTTCCATGCCACAAAAATTGTGGTCCCTTCCAAAGCATACTCGAGCTTGAGTCCATTGAAAGGCGTCTTCTCAGTCCCAGAGAAAACTTGTAACAATGATCTTCAAATTCGAATCTCCTGCAATGACAACTTTGAAATATCTTCTCTACTTTGAATCTAGCTCTTATACCATGTAGAAATTAATGTGTAGATTCAGAATTTATCATGAAACTTACTAAAGTACTAGACCAAAAGCTACTCTACTCATCCATGGAAGTAAATTCATGACCGAGAACACAAATCATTAACATGCATCAAGATTTAACACGCATATGTTGATTTGGGGTAGCATCTTATCTGCTCTAGCCACAAAATTTGGTGGAGAGGTTGGGGCACATGAGATATCCAATACCCAGAAAGGGTTTGGGCAGATTCTAAACAGTTCAGGAGATATTAAAATAATTAATATTTTTAATGGATTCCCAAAGTCGAAACTTAGGGAAAATAAAATATTAATGTGTATGAATATGAAAATGTGTTAGAATGGTCCAAAAGACATGGATCAATCTAGATCTAATCTTAGCCATTGATTAGGGACTTAATCTCGACCACTGATATGTCAACGAGAAAAGTATAAGAGGGGGCTTAAGGGTCACTTGGAGACTACACCAGAGTGATCAATCATTCTATTCTCTAGAGCAGGGTTTGCTAAGAGAGATAGAATTAGTGATCGAGAGTTGCAGCTAAGGGGCATTGAGTACAGAGAGATAGAGAGGTAGAGATAGTGTCAGGAGAGCAACTTAGTAGCCGGGGAGAGTGACGCAGAGCCAGCCAGGGCTCACGCAAGGCCATGCAGAGGCAACTGGGAGCTGCACAAAGCCTCAGAGAGGCCAGCGTTGCTGACGCAGAGTACCAGAGGGCTGACATAGGGCCTCCTAAGGCTAACGCATATCCATTTGGAGTGACCTAGGGCCAACGTTGGGCAGAGAGGGGTTGACGCAGTCCAGAGACAGGCTAGTGCTGGGGTTTCTAGGGCAGATTGGTGCTGAGGAGATGCCAAAAGGATTATCTGGGGTTTCAGCTAGGAGATTTGTCAGAAACTGAGAGGTATTACTACAAGGAAATTCTCTATTGGGTAGGCCAGTTTCAGCACCCAGATTGTACTCTGATATTGCTTAATAAGAAAACCCTCAGATAAATGCATCGTTTCCCCACATTGGGTTTTTCCGGGGACATTGGTCCAAAAATAATGGTGTCATATGGTGTGATTGTTTCTATTTCCTTTAGTTGTTGATCTATAATATGTTGAGCATGCACTAGTATTTATTTTTAGTATTTACATTGTAAATAACTTGTTAACTAAAATAACAAGTAGGTAGGAATAAATTAGATAAAGTGCATGGAGGTTTCTAACTAAGTAGACTTAGAAACTTCAACAACATACACAAAGATTTATCTATGGGAAGAAACTACTCAAAACCCCTTACTATATGTATTCCATTAATCAAAGAATCTGGATGAATACAATATGCTTGCTCAAGCTTGAACTCAACCTGCACCTGTGTCTTCTATCCTCTGCCTGACTGACTAACTCTGGAAATTTCCTAGCCAATTTTCCTATCCTCCAAGCTCCTATTTACTTGTGTTGTTCCTTGAGGAATTAAACCCCTATTTAAGAGGAATTTTCCTCCATTAGATTACATAGTTCCTTTATGCTCATCCTCTGACTACATGCACCACCTATACAACTTGGAATATTTTACAAATGATAGGTTATTGCCTTGAACCCCAATATGAACTGGGTAACTTGAATTCTCTAGATGCATGAGTTAATTTAGGCTGATTGATTTGTTATCTGGATGATTACTCAGTGTGGTTGAAGTTCCACTTCCACAACTTGACCTTCCACTAGTTCCTCCAACAATTAGAAGTAGTTTAAATGACCATAACTCAATTAAATTAAATTAAATTGCTAAAATTGAAATTAAATCAACCTAGGCTCCTAAAATTTAGGAACCCACTTCACAAAACTGAACTTCATGACGCTAACTCGAATTAACTGAGCTAGACTCCTATTTTTTAGGAATCAACACAAGTAAATTGAACCTCAACTAATTAACTCGAACTCAGTGTTCTTAACTGAGTGACAAGTGGCATGTCAACTAAGTTAACTTCTCCAAGTTGTCTACTGATATGAAAATTCGAATTTCCTCAATTTAATTAAGGCAAATATCAAAATGAGACTTTCTTGCTGCATTTCAACACTATCTACAAGTCGGATTTAGCTCTTTCAAAAATTGGCTTATTAAACCAAGATATACACTATATATTAACGATAAAGAACTCTCAAAATGGATGATTAGATCAAATCAATACAGAGTTTGGTAAAAAGGAGTCAAGTTCACATCTCGTGAACTAAACACAAAGAAAAATGAATATATCTGATATTTTTTGCGGACGAGTAGGTGACTTTTTCTTGTGGACCTAAGGGAGGCTACTCATTGCAGATGTATTACATATTGGTTGGTTGGTATTCTTTGTAGACTCATCACACACTTATCCATTGCAAACTCTTTCCTTTTGTGGACTTGTGGAAAATTCATGTTGCATTCTTGAAACTTGTGGTGAAGTCTATTCGAACCTGTATGCAGACCTATGGTAAAGTCTATTCGGACCTATATTCGAACCAATGGTGAAGTCTACGCAGATCTGTGAGGACCTATTCTATTGGTATATTTGAAATCATCTTTGTGTCACTTCTTTAGGACCTGTGGGGAAGTCTATTTGGACTTGTATATGGACCCATGGTAGAGTCTACACATACCTGTGAGGATCTATTCTATTAGCATCTTTCAAATCATCTATGTGCCACTTCGTGAGGACCTGTGGTGAATTATTTTCGGACCTATGGTAAAGTCTATTCGGACATGTATGCATACCTGTGGTGAAGTCTATGCAGATCTATGAGGATCTATTCTATTGGCATATTTTAAATCATCTCGATGTCACTTGTTGAGGACCTATAAATGCAAAAAATATAATTTGGTAACCAGATCTGAGGCAAATATTGTTTTGCCAGACTATGAAGATTTTTAAAGACTTGGTTTGGATATGTGAAGAGTTTTTGGAAAGTACAGTGAAAGCAATATCGAAAAGTTATTTTGAAGCTTAGTTGTTGTTGAAGGATTGGTGACATCACCAAGGTTGGAGTCTTGGAGAATTTTCTCAAGGTTGGAGCCTTGAAATATTTTGTACACAAGTTGGAGCTTGATTTTTTTTTGTCTTAGGATTGGTGTCCTCAAGGTTGGAGCCTTGAAAAAAAAAATTCTTAGTACAAGTTGGAGCTTGTAACTGTTGTAAAGGAGGATTGGTGTCCTCAACACTTGTCAATAAAAAATCTTTTATTTCTAGTTCAATTTGCGATAACATCTTAACTAGCATTAATAACAACTGAAAGAAATATTTATTCACCTCCCCTCAGAATTTCCAACAATTGGAATCAGATCCAACTTCTTCATAATTAGCCTAATAGCAGGAAGAAGGATTTTAAATCACAATGGCTAGTAAGGATGCAGACAAGGTGTCTCAGTTCGATGGAACAATTTTTTCTTTTTAGAAAGTTAGGATGAATTTCCATTTGATGCCTCTTGGACCATAAGTATGGAAATCAGTTCTAGATGGTTATAAAATTTTACCTTCCCCACCAACATATCAAGAAGGAAGAAAGGCTTATATAACGAACGCCAAAGCCCTAAATTCTGTAACAAGTGGAATTTCTAATTTAGAATTTACAAAGGTTATGAATTGTGAGTCTGCTAAGGAAATGTGGGAAAAGCTTGTTTCCTTTTATGATGGAGACACCAAAGTCAAGAAGGAAAAAATCCAAACTTTTAGAAGACAATTTGAAAGCCTAAAATTGAATGACAAAGAAGACATTACACCTTATTTTTTTCTGACTAGATGAAGTTTCCAATAAACTCTAAGGTCTAGGTGGAAATGTTGAAGCAAAAATAGTTGTCCAAAAGGTTTTAAGATCACTTCCAGAACACTTTGATTCCAAAGTCACTGCCATTGAATAAATAAAGGACTTGGATAACCTATCAATGGATGAAATTCATGGAATTCTCATTTCATATGAAATGAGAAAAGGAATCTCAAATCCTAAAGAAGCTACATTCAAGGTCTCAAAAGCATAAAAAAATGCAAAAATTGTAATTGTAGAAATGATGATTCCAATGCTGAAACAAAACTAGCACAATTTTTTAGGAAACTAAGGAAAGGATCCAAACTCAAAGGTAAGTATCTTCTCATTAGTTTTAAGTGTGGTAGAATAGGAAATTATGTTGCAAAGTGTCCTTTCAAGAATGACAGTGATGATGAAGATGAACACAAAAAGAAAATATTCAAGAAGAAGGGACCAAATAAAAATAATTTCTTCTCCAAATAAGATGATTCTGATGAAGGTGAATTCAAGATGATAAAAAAAAGTTCAACTAAAAAGGCTTTCCTTCTCAAAAGGGATAGTGATGACTCTGATGAAGAAGATGACTATATTGGAAATAGTGAAGTATTATTCATGGCATTTACAAATGATGATGAATCTGAAGGACAAGAAGAAGGAAATGTGGATGAATTACTGATTAGTGCTTTTGAAGAAAATGAAAAACTAAAGAATAAGGTCATTTCTCTCAAAGCTGAAAAAGAAGCAAAAAGGAGAGAATAAATTTTGAACAAGAAACTAAAAGAAAAGGAAGAAATGTGTGAGAAACTAGAAGCTGAAATTGTCTCTCTAAAGAAGGAATTGAATCAGGCTAATAAGAGTTTGCAAAGCTCTCAAACTCTTGATATCATCCTTAATACTCAAAGACCTCAATATGATAAAACAAGGCTCGGTTTCAAAGGTGAATCATCAAATTCAAAGGAGAATACTAATGAAAGAATTAAAAAGGATATGTTGGCATTATTTGCAATTATCCAAAAGAAGAGAAACTGCTTAATCCAAGACAAAGATCCACTTGCAACAACCCAAGGAATGAAAATAATCCATCTCCAGAAATATTTTCTACATCAAAAGGCTACCCAAACAAGTACCAAACTAACTTTCTTGGTCATTATTTTTATTGTAAACATTTTGGTCATCAAGCTAAGCATTGCAAGGCTTATAAGGATAATAGTTCAAGAAGATATAAGATTAGTTATAAGAATAAGTTGATTGGTTCAAGAGAACAAGGTCAGATCAAGACCTATAATCCTTTTGATCTATTGTCTAAGTATAGTCTAGAATGCTCCAAATGCAATAATTTAGGCCATGATGCACAAAATTATCACTTATGTCAAAAGAGAAAGTTTGGAGAAGAAAGGAATCTACTACATATAAATGTGGTCAATATTTATGTGCACAAAGAAATGAAAATCAATGGTTTGTAGATAATGGATGTTCTAGACACATGATAGGTGACAAAAAGAAGTTTATCTCACTAAGTAAAAAGGATGGAAATGTGTATTTGGTAAGTGGATCCACTAATATTGCTAGTAAAGGGACATTGACTCTCGTTAATAACAAAGGCAAAACACAAAATGCACTACTTGTTGAAGAGTTCAAGAACAATCTTCTAAGTGTTAGCCAAATTTGTGACAAAGGACATGATGTTATTTTTAATGCAAATAATTATGAGATAAGAAAATATTCTTCAGGGAAACTTGAAGGAAAAGGGGTAAGAACACCAGATAATGTATATATTTGAGTAAAATTCAAGAATAAAAATGCTATATGATTCAAATAGATGAAAGATGGTTATGGCACAAGTGATTGGGACATCCAAATTTTGACAATTTAGCTAAAATCAACAAAACACATGTTGTAAGAGACTTATCCAAAATTTCTAAACTTGAAAAGATTATTTGTGGACCATGTCAACATGGAAAGCAAACAAGGATCAACTTCAAGACCAAGGAATACTCAACATCAAAGCCTTTGGAAATCATACATGCAAATTTATGTGGACCAACCAGAAGTACAACTTTACAAGGTGAAAGGTATTTTTCTCTATTTATAGATGATTATACTAGAATGATGTGGGTATTTTTTATAAGATTTAAATCAGAGGCACTTGAATGTTTTAAAAATTTCAAAGTTCTTGTGGAAAATGAAAAATAATAAAAGGAAAGCATCTTAGAACAGATAAAGGTGGAGGGTTTACTTCAATATAATTCAATGAATTTTGTGAAACGCATGGAATCAAAAGAGAACTTTCTATTGCTAGAACTCCTCAACAAAATGGAGTGGTTGAAAGAATGAATATAAGCTTACAGCTAATTTGCAGGCCAAATTTTGGAAAGAAGCAGTTGGGACAACAATGTATACCTTGAATAGAGCTCAACTTCGAACAAATAGTGACAAGACTCCATATGAATTATAGAAAGGAAGACCTGCTTCAATGAAATATTTCAAAAAAATTGGAAGTAAATGCTTTATGAATATCAATGATAATTCACCAAGTAAGTTCGATTCTCGAGTTGATGAAGATATATTTCTTGGATATTCTACCAGAAGCAAAGCCTATAAATGCTACAATAATTGGTTGTGGAAGGTAGTTGAAAGTATTGATGTAAAGATTGATGAGGAACTTCCAGAAAAGAAGTTGAAATCCTTGAAGAAGATCCTATTCTTAGAGAATATGAAGAAGATACTACAAAGAAAGAAAAAGATCAGGAAAGTAAAAAAGAACCATCTCAAACTTCATCAAGAGTAATATTATTTCAAAAACATCATCCAAAAGAATAGATTACTGGTGATGTAGATGATGGAATACGAACATAAATAAGTGTGACAAATACATCAAAAAAGAATGATGTTTCCCTACTATATATGATAGAATTAGAGAATTTTGCGCAAGCTAATAAGGATCCGCATTGGATAAAAAGTTATGGAAGAATAAATGTATCAAATCGAAAAGAATGAAACATGGGAGCTAGTGCCTTGTCCAAAGGATACAAATATTATTGGAACAAAGTGGGTGTTCAAAAACAAAATAAATGAAGATGGACAGATCATCAGAAATAAAGCAAGGTTAGTATGTAAAGGATACTCACAAGTTGAGGGAATTGACTTTGAAGAAACCTTTGCTCATGTAGCCTGATTGGAAGCTATAAGAATGTTCTTGGCATTTTAGTTTTCAAAAGGTTTCAAAGTTGATCAAATGGACATAAAATCGAAATTTCTAAATGGTGACCTAAAACAATAAGTTTACATGGAACAACCGGAAGGGTTTGATCTAATGAAGGAAAATATTCTGTTTGTAAATTGAAGAAAAACTTATATGGATTAAAACAAGCTCCTAGAGCCTGGTATGCAAGATTAGACCATTATCTACAACAACAAGGATTCAAAAAGGGAGTAGCTAGAAGAAATATATACATGAAGATAGATAAAGACAGTTTGTTGTTCACACTTGTGTATGTTGATGACCTAATTATTTTCAATAACAATGATGAGATGAGTATGAATTTGCCGAAAATATGTCAAAATAATTTTAGATGTCGATGAATGGTGAGCTATCCTACTTCTGTGGACTTCAAGTAACTCAAATTATGGCAAGCATATTCATATCACAAGCAAAATATCTTAGAGATATGCTCAAGCGATTTGGGATGGAAGAATGTGCTCTTGTGAGCACACCTATGACTACAGATTGCAAACTAAGTAAAGATGATGAATCTCCTTCGGTAGATGCAACTATTTATAGATCAGTGAGTGGATCCCTCCTATATCTGACAACTTCATGACGAGATATTATGCAGGCACTAGGAATGGTGGTAAGATTCCAATCAGTCCCAAAGAATCCCATTTGATGGCACTAAAAAAAATCCTTAGATATTTGAAAGGTACTCATGATTTTGTATTATCGTATCCTAAGAGTACAACACTTACCCTAACAGAATACACTGATGCAAATTGGGTAGGAAGTGTGGATGATAGAAAAAGTACTAGTGGAAATGCATTCTTTATGGGGAATTACCTTGCATCTTGGCTTAGAAAAAAAACAACCATCTATATCTCTTTCTACAACTGAAGTCGAATACATAGTTGTTGCAGATTGTTGTACACAAATATTATGGATGAAGGAAGCCTTGAAAGATGTCAACATAGAAACTAATAAGCCAATCACTATCTATTGTGACAACAATAACTCCATTAGTATTTTAAATAATCTATTGATGCATTCAAAGAGAAACATATCCCAATCAAATATCATTTCCTCGGAGAACAAGTTACAAAACAAAATGTTAGATTGGAATATGTCAATATAAAGGAACAAATTGCAGATATTTTCACAAAGCCCCTACCACGAGAAGCATTTGAATATCTTTACCAAAAGATGGGGGTCATCTCACTTGCATCCCATTAAAAACAACACATTGATAGGGGGAGAAACACCATCACAGGGGGAGCATAATATGAAGGAGTTTCCACTGACGTCAAAGGGGGAGAAAACATCGAAAGAGGAAGAGTATTGCCATCAATGACAAAGGGGAGATTGTTCAATAAAAAATTTCCATTAATGTCAATATACCTAGACACTGTAACCTTTACCCTTAATCCTAAACCCTAACCCTAGTCCTCATTCCCTAGTCATTGATATCAATATACCTAGAAACCATAACCTTTACCTTAATCCTAATTCCTGAATTTCATAATCCCTATTTACTTGACCCTAATTCTTAAATTTCATAATCCTTATTTACTTGACACCACAACAATAATAATAATGAGACCTAATTCCTTATTCCTATTTATTCTTATGCCTATCCCTCTATATCCTATACAAAAATACTCTTCCTTTTCTCCTATTCGATGGAAAAAAACACATATTAAATTAAAAAAAAATATATACTCCTATCTAAAAGTCAGCTTATTAAACCAAGATATACACTATATATTGACGATAAAGAACTCTCAAAATGGATTATCTGATCAAATCAATACAGAGGTAAAAAGGAGACAAGTTCATATCTCGTGAACTAAACAAAAAGAAGAAGGAATATATCTGAGATTTTTGAGGACCATTAGGTGACTTTTTCCTGTGTACTTGAGGGAGGATACTCATTGCAAACGTATCACAGATTGGTTTGTTGGTATTCATTGTAGACTCATCACACAATTATCCATTGCAGACTCTTTCCTTTTGTGGACTTGTGGAAAATTCATGTTACATTCCAGAGACCTGTGGTGAAGTCTATTCGAACCTATATGCAGACCTGTGGTGAAGTATACACAGATTTGTGAGGAACTATTCTATTGGAATATTTTAAATTGTCTTTGTGTCACTTCTTGAGGACCTGTGGTGAAGTCTATTCAGACCTATGGTAAAGTCTATGCAGACTTGTGGTGAAGTCTACGTAGATCTGTGAGGGTATATTCTATTGGTATTTTGTAAATCATCTGTGTCACTTCTTGAGGACCTGTGGTGAAGTATATTCGGACCTATGGTAAAGTCTATTCGGACCTGTATGCAGACCTGTGGTGAAGTCTACGCAGATTTGTGAGGATTATTCTATTGGAATATTTTAAATCATCTCTGTGTCACTTCTTGAGGACCTATAAATGCTAAAATTATAATCTGGTAACCAGATCTGAGGTAAATATTGTTTGGCCATACTATGAATAATTTTTAGGACTTGGTTTGGATATGTGAAAAAATTTTGGAACCTACAGTGAAAGGCGTATCGAATTTATTTTTTTGAAGCTCAGTTGTTGTTGAAGGATTGGTAACCTAGCTAAGAATTTTTTCAAGGTTGTAGCCTTGAAATATTTTGTACACACGTTAGAGCTTGATTTTTTTTTCTTGGTCTTAGGATTGGTATCCTCAAGGTTAAATCCTTGAAACAATTTCTCTTTGTACAAGTTGGAGCTTGTAATTGTTGTAAAGGAGGATTGGTGTATTCAGCACTTTTCAATAAAAAATATTTTATTTCCAGTTCAATTTGTGATAAAATCTTAACTGAAATTAATAACAATTGAAAGAAATATCGATTCACCCTGATCAATATTTCCAACATTGGGAAGCCTGAAGCTTCATCATTTGTCCTTCATACATGCACCCTCCCTTGAGTGCCTTTCTCTCTTGAGCGCATGAGAACACCCCTTTTTCCCTTCAGCTCTTCAACCTTTTGAAGTGCGTCTTTGCACCCATAAGCTCTCCTTCCTCCCAAGCACACTGTTAAGGCATGAACAAAAAATATGCATGTAACATGTTATAATAGGATATTTTTCAAGTTGATGGTTGCTTGCCATGAGTGATTGCAGTTACATGTATTTCAAAAACAACATGGCAAGGATGCATGGAGAAGACCGGGCAAAGAAGGAAACCAAAGGAAGCATTCAAAAACAAAGAACACATTGAAGTTTTGATGATCGAAGCACCCTGAAGACTCCATAAGATTAAATACCCTTTGGAGGGTGAGATATCAATGATTGAAAGCTACATCAGAGAGAAAGGACATGAGTGGCAACCATGTCACCTACTAAAGAAAGTCCATGCCATTAGTCACAATGAATCCTATACACCAATGATAGTGACTTGTCATGTCTCATCAGATGATGATGTGGAAGTTATGATGTAATTATGTAATCATTATAAAGGAAAATAAGTGGAAGTCCAAGAGTAATGTATGGACAAAATAGCCATAGAAGTCCAAAATACATGTAATATTGAGAGTGATATGTAATTCCAAATGTCATTTGGAAGTCCAAAGCTCATTAGAAGTTGGAATTTCAAGAGTCATGAGGATATGAAAGGTTGTGCCTCAAGTTATAAAAGAATCATCATTACTCATGTAAAGGACTTTTAACCTTGGCTTCTCTCATAGGCATTAGAGAGATAGAGATAGTATTTTTGGGGAACAACTAGTGAATGTAACACTCCACTATTGGAGCTAGTGGTGTTCATTGTACTTATGTATGTTGGAACTTTTGCTCAATACTTGAATCATTTTGGCCAACACATTTTCATGCATGTATTATGGATGTTTTAAGACTATTTTTCTAATATTTGCAATTCATGCTGACTTTCACATGTACTAAAGTAATTGAACTATTTCGGTGACTTTGGTGCTAAACTTATTGGAAATGTGGTGTAATGATTTAACGATCATGGCATCTATGTGAACTATTTCACTTGATGTTCAACGATTCTTTCTTATATATGCGTGTGTCTCCATCAGATTAGTCTACTATTATTTTTCTTTTAGAGGCTCACTTTCTCTCCCTCGCAGTGAAAGAACCTTGATACATCGACAATTGAGCATTCCACAAGGCACACTCCCTTGCTTATTCAAAAGCACATGTGCACTTCTCTCTCATGCTAACTGCTTAAGCCAAGACATATCTTTAAGTAAACGACAGCCGGGCTGCATTCCGGATGAGACTCCTACACCAAAAGTGCGAGGTCTAATTGGGGTCCCATATCGGGGAGATCCCCTATATGTTTGTGATATCCAACATTGTCAATAAGTACTTTAACAATAGGGATTCAACTAATTAAGCTAACCCTTAGAGCTATAATTTTTTATACCAATTAAAATATAGTATTCAATAAAGATTAATATTTATAATTAAAAAAAAAAGAGAAGAAATTAAAACCAACCTTTATAATTAGTAATATAATATATATATATATTATATATATATATATATATATATAATAATATATATTTGTCTAATTCTTTATAAAAATAAATTCTAATAACTCTTTAATTAAATATTGAATAAAAAGTAAATTAAATTAAAATTATTTTAGGCGGTAGTTGTTTCAAATTTTAGCTAGTAATATGTTGAATTTTGATGCTTCATGCATATTATTACAATGTTACAATATCTTAGAATATAAAAGCGCACTCTTAACTATAAACTAATCTAGTACCAATAACCTTATTTTAAAATAAATATCAAATTTATGAGAGATTCTTCAGCGTAAATCAAATAGAATTTCATTTGCAGAAAGAGTGGGTCCCAGGTGTCCATCTTCCGTATGTTCAGGGGACCACTGATAAGATTGCCAGGATCCTTAAGAGGCATAATGTCCCCTCGACCTTTAGACCCCTCAACACCATTCGTAAATCCCTCAGTTCTGTAAAGGATCCTATTAACCCTAAGGACATGAAAGGGGTTTATATTATTCCTTGTTCCTGTGGGACAGCCTATATTGGTGAGACTGGTCGTTCCATTAATCAAAGGATTAGTTGCAACTGACCTTAAACATAGGAGGACCAAGTCTCTTGCTTTAGCTGAGCATGCCGAGAGTACCAAACATCATGTTTGCATAGAGGAGGCGAGTGTTATCGCTAGTGTTTCACAATTCCATCACCGGAAATTTAGGGAAGCCCTTGAAATTGAGAAAAGACCGAACAATCTCAATAGAGAAGACGGATGGAAGATAAGCAATTGTTGGATCCCAAACCTCTCTTCCTAGTTAAAGGGATTAGAGAATTTTTTTTTTTTAAGAGTAATTTCTTGTAATTTAATATAGTTATTTCATTTATTTATTTATATATAGTATATATATATATATATATATATATATATATATATATTTCTCATTTATATTTAATATTTTATATATTTATTTATTTTATAATTTATTTTTATATTTTTTATTATTTTTTTTTAATAATTTTTTAACATGTACTTTACTTTAACTAATTTATATATTAATATTTTATTTATTTTATTTTTATTTAATTTTTTTTTAAAGTTTAGCTCTTCAATATTTTAATCCTAACTTTTATCTTAACAACCTAATATTTAATTAAAATATATATAATATTAATATAAATAATAAATAATTTTAAAATGAATAAATAATTACCTTTTTAAACTAAACCATTAAAATTTATTTTATTTATTTATATTTTTATAAATCCTAACTTTTATCTTACAACCTAATGATTTTAATTTTTAATTTTTTAATAATATATATATATATAATATATATATATTTTAATAATAATTAATTAAATAAATTAAATTACCTTTTTAACTAACCATTAAAATTATTTTACCTAATTAACGAATTTCCAATAAATACATATCATAATAAATAATAAATTAATAAATAAAAATTTGACCTTGGTCCTAAAGTCAAAATTAGCCCTTAATCAATTAAGCCCTTGGAGACTCTACTCAGACTATTTAACATGATAAGCTGGATCTGTTTCTTCAAGTTATCGTGACCAACTTATCCTGACCATGAACCACACTAGTTGGTTCGAAACTCGTCAGCAAATGAAATTCTATGTGATTTACGCTAAAGAATTTCTCATAAATTTGATATGGATCA
>APFE030409945.1:46114-71404 GCA_000404065.3 Pinus taeda | reverse complement strand
GTAGTAAATTTAGATGAGTAATGAGTGAGGACTGGTATATATAAGAGGTTAGTAGAGTCATTTACATTTTGATTTTGATATATAATATGTAATTGGGTTATTTAGAATTTGTCAAAGAATATCTAAAGAGTATTGTGTTACTCATTTGTATTATGTTTTTGAACTTGTGTTTCATAAACTATTTTTTTTTTTTTTTTTTGTAAGTCAAGACCCACGGGGATTGGAACTGGTGACCTATCACATGGAGTGCTTTAGCAGTGCACCCTTCACCGTCAAACCAAAGCCTCATGGGCTTCCATGAGCATATTTAGTATACCTAGGGGGGATAATATGGGGTACAGAAGAAGGTACCCAAGGGAATAATGTAATAATGTGATGGGCCATAGTTAATAAATAAAGTGGTTAACCCGCATCATGTATGGGACCACAAGTACTTAGGAATAATGTGATAAGCTCATTGTATTAGATATATGGTATTGAGAGACCCATGGTAATGACTCATGATATTGTATGTATGAATATATGGTATTGAGAGACCCATGGTAATGACTCATGGTATTGTATGTATGAAGCCTATATAGAAGCTAGAGACTCCCCATTGAAAGATGTGGAGGATTATTGTATTGGCAAGTATATGGCTTGTGGAGTGTTCTCCTTCCTTAAAGAGTGATCGTATGGTGTTACCCTACCTCAAGGGTTTTGATTAATAGAGAGAAGCATTTTTATATTTCAATCTTGTTATTTATGAGTATATTTTCTATTTTAATATATTTTAAATCAGATCTACTACAAGTGGTATCAGAGCACTTTCTTGGTGGACGATAGCCACTTTATTTATTAACTATGACCTATCACATTATTACATTATTCCCTTGGGTACCTCCCTATGTACCCCATAATATCCCCCTAGGTATACAATATACTACATCATATTTGATACATCGATGACCTATCACATAGAGTGCCTTCGCAGTGCACCCTTCACCATCAAACCAAAGCCTTGTGGGCTTCCATGAGCATATTTGATACACATTGTGTATATGGTATTTTATATTTTTTTTATTATGAGATATATTTATACAAGTTAATAAGTAAATAATGTCTAAGGAGAATTTATGTTATTATACTTTTTTAGATGTGTGAGGGGATTTATTTCAAAGATTATATTATAATGTATCTACTATTAACAATTATAAATGTCAAATTTAATATATTTTTGAAGTTACAAGATTTGCATTTGGATTGCATTAACATATTGTGACTATTAAAAACATGTATGTATTAGCACAATGTTCATGCTTGCAACATTATAACGATTTTGTGTTTTTCTAAGGTTTAATTATCCAAATTATATAGATGATGTTTGTGAAAATTTTGAACTTAAGCCATTACATTTGTAGAAATTTCTTGTAGATTCAAATTGTTTATCTAATATGCTAAAACTAAAAACTTGAATCTACTCTATTCATCATAAACAATTAATCAATCCAGAAATCACAACATAAACATGAGACAAGATTCAATCACATAAGCTCAAAGACTTATCTAAGGGGAAAGCTTGTTACTCAAAACCTCTCCCTATCTATATATTGCATTAGATCATAAAAATAGAGAAGAAATACAATGCTTGTTCAAGCCCGAATAATCTATGCACAAGTATAATCTATCTCACTGCCTCACAAGTTGACTCTGGCCAATACTTAGTCAATTCTGCTGTTTGCCAAGCTCCTATTTCCTTAAATTGTTTCTCAAAGAAATAGCCCCCTATTTATTAGGCAAATCCCCATCTTGAATTAGATAATCCCTATAGGCCCTTCTTTGACCACATGCACCACCTGTACAACTTGTAACCAAAATTTCATGTATGCATGAGTTAATTATGGTGAACTGGTTGAGCAAATGAAGTTCACTCCATTGGTAGACCTCCCTCCTACGACTAGTTCCTCCAATAGTTGAAATTAGTTTAAGTGAAATTAATTCGGTTTAAGTGAATTAAACTATTACAACTCAAATTAAACTCATCCTACTTGAATTAAAGCCAAGTAAGTGAAAATAGCCAACAAAGTGAAATTAATGTAGTTAACTCATTTTTGTTGTGATGTGGAATTAAAATTTTCTCCTAATTTAATTCAAGGGAAAATTACACCAATCACGTCTCTATGTAACTGGAATTTTGGTTTTGACAATGCCTTTGCTAAAATATCTGCTGTTCCTCCAACATAATCTAGATCTACACCGAATGTCGATATGCTGAAATCTACACAAAATGTCGATATGCTTAAATCGATCATGAAAAACTAGATTTTGAGAGATTTTGATACAACTCTGATTGTCACATTAAAACACACATGACCAAATAAACCGAACTAATACCAATAATTTTATTCTTCCTTAAAAACCAATTTAAATAATAATAACAAAATAAATTTAAATAAATAATATTTTTAATATTAATTAAAATATATTATTCAATCGCTATAAATTAAATAATATTTTCAAATAAATATAAATACTTTAATATTCAGAAATAAAAATCAAATTTAAAAACAAATTGAATATAGTTTCTCCGCCCATTAATAATATATTGATTTAAAAAAGAAGTACAGAGGCATCACGGCAAAAATGCTGACCAAGACCATTAGATGCATAACATAATCAGCTGTAGACCTTTTGGAATATGGACAAAAATGCCAAAAAGTCCAGACCCAGGTAGTGTAATACAGCAAAGCGCTGCATATATATAATTTAATTTTTAAACGATGCATGTATAGGCGCTTAAATTATAATTACGGATAGACATAGTCATGGTGAATGCTACAGCAACTTGTACAGGCTATCAAAGGTACTGAATTCAAGACCAACTTGTACCTTCCTTTTGATTATATTTATGGAAAAAGATAGTCCCAGACCAATTTGTACAGACTAAAAGTTTTCGAAATAATTTTCATGGAAAAAAAAAGGGAAAACATAGAAAGGAAATAAGGAATTCCGGTGAATAAATCTAAACTAAAACCGTGATTGGCAGAAAATTCAGCTTAGTGTGCAGTACAGGGAGCTGCCATGGAGGGCCCTGCAAAACAACTCGTGTGATTGTAATCTTTGCAAAATACAAAAACAGTAACACAAAAAGAATCAGCTTACTTGGATGGCTCTAGCATTCCCAATTTTGGCGAAAGTTTTGGTTTCACGGCAATCCAAATTCATCAAACAAATAATGGCCGACTGTTTTGCACCTTCACAATATCTTCTCATCTTCTTGCATGTAATTAGCTGATGAATCTGATTGTATCAGGATGAAATTGAGATCGATGCTACGGTTCTGGGTTACGGAGAAGCTCTTTCCACAGCAGTCGTGGAACTGAGAAACAAAGGCGCAGGAGAATACGTTGCTCAGGTTCGCCAGTCCGTGCATAATACTGGAGAATTCAATCATAAAACCCGCACTCACCTAAATTTGACATTATTTTGAAAAATCTTTCAGCGTCGCTCAGGATGTATCCCTTCTTTAATTACTGCACATTGTATTGGATCTCTGATCCTTTTATGCCTGGTGTGAATTAGGGTTTCATTCAACGACATATATCCTCTGTATAATTTCTTTAAAAAGTTTTTTGGCCCCTTTTGCATTAGTCCTCTACCTCAAAAATCAGGGACCAACAACGGCCTGTTTAGTCCCAAATTCAACTGTAGCGTGGTATATTCCGCATTATATCTTCTAAATCAGATGACATGCACAACTGAATTGAAAGTCCCTGGAACAGCGATGAAGAGGTGCGCGCCTTGATTCCTTTGCAGCCAGCTCTGCGTAGAACAATTTTTCCTGGAACGAAACAGGGGATGAGTGAAAAGGGCTTCTGAAATGTTAATGGTCTCTGGCTCAATTCCGGCAGAGTAATATCACTTACAATCACAGAATCATATAGGCCCCACACCTATGGCACATGTGTGTGGCGGCGCAGTTGTTTATAATGCGACTTTTTGAAAGTCTTTACAGTGGGTTTTTTCTGTCAAAATACGGCAGCAATTTATTGGAATGGCACGTTTGATAGCTAGTTTCTGCACAATCAAAGCATCCCAGGGGTTTTTCATGTTGCTGAATCCAAATATGCAGTTAAAAAACCATTTTAACCGCAACAAATCAAAATTTAACCTCAATTTCTTCCACTGGATTCCGTCACGGAATCTCAAAAAGTCGCATTATAGACAACTCCCATGAAAACTCTCCTGGTATAGTCTTTTTCTGGTCTTTCATTATGAGAGACCAAGTGGGCCACAAAGTTTAACATAGAGATAGATGGCATAAATGGAGGAGCGAGTCACACTTTTTTTTAATCGAAGGTTTTAATTTCTTTATTTAATAAGTATTTGGATATTTTTAATGGAGTTGGTTTTAGTGGTGATTTTTTGGATTTTTTGGTGTAAAAGCTTCCAAAAAATCGCACTAAATACAACTACATTTTTAATTATGTGAATAGATGTGTTGATTTTGAGATAAGATTTTTAAAATTTTAATTTAGTTATCCATAATTAGTAGGTGGATTGTAGAGATTTAATTTTCACTGAAGGAATCTTGTAGAATATTTTAATAGTAATCGTAGATTAAAGATTGAAATTTATTTCAAAAGCATTTATGTTTTTTTGCTTTTTTTTATTAAATTGATTTATTAGAGAAGTATCATATGAACATGTGTCATAGGAACAAGAGTTTTGGTTTTTTGCATGTGGTAGTAGTAAGCCATGGTATTGACCCATAGTATTATAAGAAAGTCTATTTACAAATTAAAAATCAATTGGGGTGAATCTCCAAATCTTGTAATATGTACTTTTTAATGTGTGTTTTTATTTTTTAAAAATTATTAATAATAATAATTTAAAATAAACTTATAATTTAGTTAATTTATATTATTTAATAATTTAATTAATTTTTATTTATTTATTTTTATTTTAATAATGTGAGATGTATCATGAAGTAATTTTTTATTTATTTTTAATATTATGCTTATTCAAGTTTATTGGCCATTTAATTTGTATGATTGGTCTACTACACACAATTCAAACTTACGAGCATTAGATCAAAAGATAATGCACAACTGGTTGAGGATGAACCTTTTCAACAAGGCTACCCAGAATCAAACATCACCATGGGTGACCGTGCCCTTTACTAGGGAAAGAAGACATGCTAAAAAATCCAATAAATATAATGTCAGATCAATTATAAAATAAAATAAAAGTTAAAAAAATGAATAAATGGATTGAATTTAACTTATTATATTGTAAATTTTAAAAAACAAAACATAAATATACATATTACATTAAATAAAATTTAAATAATAATACTAATTCATATTCTTAACCATGTTATTCAAAAACATATAATTGATAATAAAAACTTACCAAGTGTTAGAGGAATATTTTTTAAGTTAAATTTTTTTTCTCAAATTTTATATATAAAAAATAAATTTGCATTTCGAAACAATTTATCTATGCTAAAAAATCTATTTAATTTTAAAAAATATTAATCTAAATTATATGAAAAAAAAATATTTATTCACTATATGTTTAGTAAACTTAAATTAACCTTTTATTAACTAATTTTTTTATATATATAATGTTTATTTACATTTTTAAAAAAATGATTACCATTATGAATTTGATTGATATGATGATGTACTTTTCTGTTGTATTTTTGCCACGTCAATTTTAATGCAGTTTCAAAACTTTGAAATCATTTACAATATTTAATTGATCATTAGGACATAAATCCTTCCACCATAATCAAGGAGCCTCTTGTGAAATAGCGATTTAACAATGTGATGGTTCGACGTCAACTAATTGTTAATAAATCTCCTATAAAACTATCTTGCCATTTTCCAAGGAGAAAACCCCAAACCTAATCAAGGAATGATGGGTAGGACTCTGTCATTTTGGATCTTCAACGTCATTTTCGAGAGGGTGTCTTGGCAATTTTGGTTGAAATTTGAAGACAATGTAGTGTTGTTAAATTTAAAAAGCCACACAGGAAAGTTGGTTTTTTAATTCAAAGTGGAAAGTCTCCTAATAAGGAATTGATGGTTTGGGTTATTATTTTGGATGTTTAATATTTTTTTGGAGATAGTATTTATCTAATCTAGATTTATTTTAATTTTAGATCTACGAAGTGCCGAGAGGATCTTTTGTGCAAATCTCTTTTAGAGTGTAAAGATATTTGATCTTTCCAAGTATTAGGTAGATCTGGAGTTAAGATGAATCTAGATTGATAATTATTAATTATAATTAATTATAGGACTGGTTTAAGTAAGCGACGATTTTGTCTCGACAACTATTTTCTCATGGAAATCCAATGTTTTGTTTTTCAAAAAAATTGAAACTATGAGTCTTTGAATCGTTCTTTTAATAGTGGAAATGGGTTCAACACCCTCAAGAACCCTCAAAACACCTAAAATTCTAAAACTTGACAACTCTAACTTAGATTTCAAAAAACCATAAATTAAATTCAAGAAAGGAGTATATTACATTTATTTCCTCTTATCAATTCAGGATAATATATGTATTTTCTCCTAAAAAATTATAAGTCAATTTAAAAGAGCATATTTCTTTCTCTTAAAAAAATCATAAATTCAATTCAAAAAAATAAAATATATCGATTTTTACAACTTTTTTTTTTATAAGTAGGAGACGATCCTTCTATTAATCTAACCAAATTAAATAGTTTACAAAGTATCCCATTTAGCAGGGACGACAGAAAAAAATGGACCAAGGCCCATAAAAACCTTATATGCATCCCACCCGAGCTCCACTAAACAAAGTTGGGTATGGAACCCTCAAGCAACAAGCTCGAAACAATCCCCGTTGTTTTTTTTTTTGTGTAAATCATGCTACTTCTAATATTATACAAAAAAGAGTACAAAAAGTGTTACATCTGCCAAGAGGAGCTGGCTACATCTGAACAATGTTGCATACTGTGACTGAAATCGAGCCTGAGAGACTGAAGGACTATGAGACTGTCCACTGGCCCCAAGCCAGAACCCAAATAAAACTAGACCCAAGCGATATACACCCATTCCCTGCCGATGTGAGGGAGGAACTTACAGACATAGAAGAACCCACATACATAATAACCGACATAACAGACACACAAACGACTATGTAAAGCGACCCAAAAAACATCACTGACTGACCCATATTACGCACTGTGACCACCTTGCCGACAACCTGAGACTGAACGAGCTGTCTCCAAAACAACCAGATCAACCAAGCAACAGGCTTAAGCATCCACGGAGGTGGATGGTTGCTCCTCCACCACTGGATAGGCATATGGATCGGAAGCACTCGAGTCTGTATATGGTGCATCGTCCTTTGCAGGCTCGCTTGTTCCGGCCCTTGTTCCCGCCACCGCACCCGAGGCTTCCGCAGGCTGCAGTCGCGGACACTGAATAGGCGAGGGTGGCCGTGGCTCTGTTGGGACCTCTGGCCTGTCTGCATGATCACATTTTTCAATCCGAACTAAAACATAGTAAATGGCATTGTCCAGGGCACATGGAAACCGGAAGCGGGTGGATGGGTGAGAGCCAAACGGACAAGCCACTGCCCTTCCCCGCCCTCTGCCTCTGCCGCGCCCTCGTCGAGCTCCAGGGGAGCTAATTTCTTCCGAGGGGGAGTTGAAAGAGGCCGAGGATCGTGGCGATGAAGCCCGACCTCTTGCACCGCCCCGTGAACCTCCCCGCCTGCTGATGAGGCGTTGCCTCTCACGCGGCATCTTGGAACAAAAATATACCCAATGCTGCCCAGAGACAGCGTTTTCTCTTCGCCACAGAGGGCCTTAAACTAGTGCAGAAACTTATACAGAAGATGATAAACCGGTAAAAGAACACGAGTGCGAGGACCAAGACTTACCACCCGGAGCTGGAGCCGAGACTTTTCCGGTGCGTCGAGGGGTGAATTGCTTCCAGAGAGCCGACCAAGCTGTAGCCGAGTTTCACTAGAGCACCAAAAGGGCGAATTGCTCACAGGGGCGCAGGTAAACTGAACCCGCGTGGCATCCAGAGCACCGTAAGGCACATTGCACTCAAGAACCTCACGAAACTGGAGCTGAGTAATGCTCAGAGCACCGAACCGAAGCAGATAGACAAGAATACCCTGGCGTCCCAAGGTAAAGACCAAGGCCTTCTGTGCAGAGGGTCGAGGTCTGAATCTTGGCACACGCACCCACAGTGCATTCATCCAAGAACAGAGCGCACAACACACATACTTAACATCCCAAGAGACATTCGATACGCTAACCATTCCAGCACACTCCAACTGCTCACCTTTCACCTGCGAACCGAGGCAGACGATGGTTATAACCCTGCAAACAACTGTTCTCCCTCTTGCATTAATGGCTTCATTACTGTTGGCCGGACTGAGGCGACTGGTTCTCGATGCTTCGGGCCATCTGGCAGATATGGGCGGCCACTTGCCCAGTAATGAGGCCGCCCCCGCATTTAATAGCCCATTAAACACCCGCAGCTGGGGAACAATCCCTGTTGTTGAAGACCCAGCCCCGATCTAATGGTCCTCGCGGATATCGTGCAAACAAGAAGCACGAAGGTTAACCGCCCCGATGAAGGTGGTTTTCTCTCACCTCTCATGGCCGCGTGTCACACCATGAGTGGAATCGGAGGCAACTTACAAAAAACCAGAAACCATGTATGTCCCGTGCGATATACCAATTATGGTTTTGAGTTCGTGGTTTTGCAGAAAAACCAGAAGGGACCCAAATGGACCCCACAGTGCCCAGCAAACGGACCCGACGAAAACTATAGAGTGGTTCCACTAAACAAATTCGATTTTGAACCCTCCAACGACCAGCTCAAACCAATCCCCACTGTTGAATACATAACCTCGATCCAACAGCCCTCGTAGATATCATGTGGGCGAGAAGCGCGGGGGTTAACCAGCCGATGAGGGCGGTTTTCTCTCACCTTCCGTTGCCGTGTGTCACATAATGAGTGGAATCGAAGGCGACTTGCAAAAAACCAGATATCATTGTTGGCCCGCACAATATACCATTTATGGTTTTGAGTTCGTGGTTTCTCGGAAAAACCATAACACTCAGTCGCCACGCGAAGACCGTCCGAATATTCCTGCTGACAATTCTGAGCCTTCCTCCTGGAGTCTCCATCAATAACCCACTAATCCTAATGCACATGGGCAACCAATTTTGAGGTGCTGCCGAATTCATAGTCTTCATCAATCAACCGAAAGAGAACAGAGGTGTGGAGAGTAGCCAAAACCAAAATTCATGGACGAATTAGGTGATACCATCCTCACACCTGTCTCCTGAATCCCTTCAATCAGTACTGTTCATCCACAATTCCAGATCTTTGGTTGCCTGGAATAAACAGTCCTCTCACAGTTTTTCGGTAGGAAGCAACTCCCATGCCTGCCGATAATCTCTGTCCTTATTGGCCACTCCTTCGTTAGCCAACCGATCTGCTAGCATGTTTGCCTTTCTTCTGACATGCACAAATCTTATTGTTTTAAGGGTCTGCAAGTGAGAGTGGATACGGTAAAAAACCTGCAGTAGCTTCCAGTGCTTAGACACTTTGTCTGGCGAAGTTCCATTTTGAATCTTCTTGGCTGCTCTAATGATCAATTCCAAATCAGCTTCAATGATAGCATTATGTACATTTACCTCCACCAGGATCTCCAAGCATTGTTCTAATGCTAGAAGTTCAACCATATTATTGCTACACTTTTCCAAGTGGTCATGGAAGATGTATTTAGTGTGCCCCTAATGATATCTTATAGCAACCCCAAAGCCAACTACCCCTGGATTTCCTTTTGAAGCTCCATCAATGTTTACTTTGAAGAAGCCCTATGGAGGGGGTTGCCAACTACTGGCCCTTGTGTTGATTGTTCTCACTTCCTTTCTTATTCCTTGAGGATTGATGGATTGTAGTCCCAAATTTTGTATAATCTTATCCTCGTGATGCAGAGGAGGATCCTTGGGAGTTGACTTCAAAAGGCTTTTAACTATTTCTTTAAGTTGTTTAAGAATTTGATTGATTATGTGTTGGGGCTCACTAGCTTTATTCTTGAAGATTCACCTATTGCACTCTTTCTAAACATTCCAGATGACAAAGCCTGGTGCTAGCATCCATGCTTTATTGATGATCTCATTCTTTGAGAAGTTCTTCCTCCAATTTTTCAAAGTGTTGGATATGCTGAGACTGTCCCTTTCTGTTTGTCTGAAGATTGAGGCCACCCAATTCCACACCTTAGCAGAGAAAGGGCAGAGGTTGAGAAGGTGTTCAATTGTTTCCTCATGTGAGCCACAAAGGTGACATTTGGAAGGGCCGATGAAGCCTTTCTTAAGAAGGTTTTCCCAAGTTAGGATCTTTCTTTGATGCACCAACGAAATAAATAACTTGATTTTCATCCAGTGAGGAGTTTTCCAAAGCTCCTTTCAGACTTGTTCTGTATTTATAAAATTAAAACCTGTAACTACTTGTTTTTCTTCTTTGAGGTTAAATTTACCTTCATTTTTCTTCCCCCATCTTAGTTGGCCAAGTAAGGATGAGACCAGAATCCGCCTATGCTCCAAATCCCGGGAAAGAGCATCTTCCTTGGCCCTTAAAGGATTCTCATCACTATACCCTAGGTCCTTCCATTTTCTCCATTTAACATTGTTACTTTCCTGATTCCATAAATCTTTTACCATTAACAGACCTTTGCACTTAGTTTCTGTCTTAAGGGCTGCTAGGTCATTCCTATTTAGAATGGGTTCCTGTTGCCAGCTGTCCTCCCAAAATCGAGCACAATCCCCTACTCGGATTTCCCAAAAACAGTGTTGTTGAACAATGCTTTTATTCTCCCAAGCAAGTTTCCAAATGTGTGAGCCCCTAATCTATCCTGACATTCTGATATGATCCTTCTCCTGCCAATCCTTGGCATATTTTTGTTTCCAAAGTTTGGCCCAGGGGGCATTCAGCTCCTTGATCCATCCCCACCAGAGCTTAGCTCCCGAGGCTTTGCTGAGAGTTTCTGAATCATGCAGCCCCAAGCTGCCATGGCTTTTGGGCTTGCAAAGCTTGTCCCAGGCTACTATAGCCCATTTCTTCTTCTCCTCCCCTTTGCCCCACATAAAGTCCCTTTGTATGTTTCTTATTTGTTGCTTAAAGCCTTGAGGTGCAGGGAGAGATGCAAACATGAAAATAGGAATGGCCTGTAGGATCGCCTGTGTGAGAACAAGTTGCCATGCTAGGTTTAAGGATCTATATGTCCATTTTTTTATCTTGTCTTGAAGTTTATTTAGAGTTGCTTCCCATATTGTCTTGCTTAGAGGTTTGTCAGTGACGAGAATGCCAAGATATTTGGACGGTAATTGTTCCCTTTGAAAACTAAGAATCCTGGTAATGTTTCTTTGTATAGAAATATTAGTATGAAAGAAAAAAACTTTTGATTTGTTGAGGCTTACCTCTGTTCCTGCTGCCATAGCAAAGTCGTTCAGTATGTTTGATTGATTTTGCTTCCTTAACTGTGGGTATTCCCTGAAACATGGTATCATCCACAAATTGTTGATGAGTGTTAGCCTCTCCATTTGGGGTGAGTTTAATACCCTGAATTCAACCATCCACATTTTCCATTTTGATTGCCCTACCTAGCCCTTCCATCATGAGGACGAAAAGGAAAGGTGAGAGCGGATCTCCCTGTCTGAGCCCTCTGGAAGGTGAGAAGGGACTTGAAGGAGCTCCATTAAGAAGAATGGAGAAGTTGGTTGTAGTAACTAGTGCCATAACCCATCTTATCTAGTTTTAGTCAAAGCCATAGGCTTTTAAAACAGCTCTAATATAATACCAACTAAGTTTGTCATAGGCTTTTGCAAGGTCCAACTGTATTGTCATGCCTGCTTGCTTGTTACATTTGAGAGAGTGAACCACCTCATGTGCTTGGATGATATTGTTGAGAATCTGTCTTCCTTCCACATAGCATGTTTGCTCTTCCGACATGAGGGAAGGTAGGAGGGGCTTGAGTCTATTAGCCTTCACTTTGGAGATGATTTTATACACCACATTGCATAACGCTATGGGTCGGAATGCATCCGGAGGCATAGCATTTTCCTTCTTGGGGATTAAGGCTATGAAGGAGGTGTTCAGTGCTTTCAGAACTTTTTTGGATTTTCTTGAGTCTTCCCCAACTTCGAGGATGTCCTACTTGATTGTGTCCCAGCAAGCTTTGAAGAAGTCTACATTGAAACCATTCGGGCCTGGTGCTTTTCCACTTTGCATTTCCTTAATTACCTCACTGACACCCTCTTTCGAGACCGGTCTATTAAGATTGTGGTTGTCCTCTCTGGTGACCAACTTGGGAATATAATGGGTGAATTGATCAATGAACCTAGATCTATCCTCCAGTGGCTCCTTTGCAATATTGGAGAAGTGTTGGACTAGACTCGATTCCATGTCCATGTGAGAAACAAGCTCAATACCTTGAGAATCGTTAATCTTTGTGATTTTATTATGTGCCCTGTGTGCCATAGTGGATTTGTGAAAGAACTTTGTGTTTCTTTCTCCCTCTTTGATCCATTGAATCCTAGATTTCTGTCTCCAGAAAATTTCTTCTTGCATACATCGGTCCTCCCATTCTTCCTGCAGAGAGTTAGTTAGTTTTTGCCTCTCTTCATTGAAGCCCTCTGTGATATTGATCTGATTGATTTCCTATAGTTTCTGCTCAATTTCTATTCTGGCCTTGAGGATATCCCCAAATTCCTCTTTGTTCCAAGCTTTGAGTTTAGATTAAATATGCTTGAGTATTTGCTGGAGCATATACATTTTGGTACCCTGAATATTTAACTCCTCTTTCCACCATTTATCAATGTTACTATTGAATTTGGGGTGAGAGAGCCAGACATTTTTGAATCTGAAGGACCTGTTTCTCGGAGTGCCCATAAAGGTAACTTCTAGCTGAACTAGCCAGTGATTCGAACCTCCAAAGGGCAGAATGGATGCGGTGATGGATGGTCCTCAGAAATAATAAATATGTCATGTTTGGAAGTCACTTGAGAAGCCCCTCCCCTTTTATTGTTCCAAGTGAAGGTGCCATTTATAGTTTCAGTGTCTACTAGTCCCATGTTCCTTATGAAATCCTAAAAGGCTTCAAAGTCTCTGCCTAGTTGTCTAGTGCCTCCTTTTTTCTTTTTCGAAAGAGATCTTATCATATTGAAATCCCCTGCAACTATCCAAGGCATTTTAGGGTGTCTTTCTCTTAGGTCTTCCAGAGAGGTAAGAAGCTTGAGTTTTTCCATTTGCTATTGAGATCCATAAACATTTGTTATCATGTAAATCTCCTTATCACCTACAGGACTACATACCAAAGATAGATAGTTCTTTGATGCTTCCGCCTCCAGGATTCCAAATTTTTGTGGGTCCCACAGCGTTAGAATCCCTCCTGCCGAGTTGTTTTCCTTAACCTCTAAGTACTCATATTTGATTAACCACTTATTATGATTTTCTCTTATTTTATCCATTGAACAGTAGTCTCTTGAATAAAGACCATATTTGGTTTTTCTTCTTTTATTCTGATACTCAGATTCCTTTGTTTCCTTCTACTACCTAAGCCTCTAATATTCCATGTTGTAAGCTTCATTAAGAAAGGTTAGTAAAGGAGTAGCTGGTAAGATCTTTCAACTTACCTGAGTTAATCAATAGTTTTCCACTTTCATTTAGCAATTCATTCTGTCTTTTCCTTCTTGAGTACTTTGGAGATTGTGCTTGTGAGTTCTCCATCATTTTGACCCCACTTTGCTCCTGGCTTTCGTGGTTTCTCTTGACGCCAGTTGCCTTCAATTGTGTCCTCCATATAAAGAGTTGTTGAACTTGATCATAGTCTTCTTTTGGCAAGGAGTCCACTCCTTTTTTCCCGCCTCGTTTTAGAAATAGTTCTAGATCCAGATTTTCCTTGTCTAGAATCTCCTGTAGGTCATGGTCCTCTGTTCCTGCCTCACTTGGATTCATCTCATAGTCTTTACTGATCTCCATACCACTTAGTAGATCCTCTTTCTACTGGTTGTTTACTGTGATATCCTCCATTTCAGTTTCCGTTTCCTGCTCCTTAGATGCGTTTTCCTTGTCATGTACTGTCTCCACATTCTCCTCTACTTCCTCTAGGGTTTTGAAACTATTGTGTCTTGTGTTTTTGTCTTCGTTACTTTTCTTGTGTGGTTGTTTACCCCCTTTCCCTTTGGCCCCAACCTTGGTAAAACCCTCGTGATCTTTGTCCGAATCAGTTCTCCCATTACCATCCATATTGTTTGTTGGGCAGTCTCTAAATAGATGGTCGTGCTCATGAAATTTACGACACCTAAAACGTATGTGCTCATAGTCCACCGTTTGCACCCATTCTTCATCATATACCTCTAAAATTATTGTTTCCGGAAGGGCTCCAGATAGATCCATTTCCACACATATTCGGGCAAAGGAGGTATATTTACCTTTGAGAGTTGCCTCTGATATCTTCAAAAAATGCCCCAGCGTCTTGCCTATGGTCTTCAAGGGTTCTAGTAGCTAGTAATTCAGAGGTAATGAGTATAGTCTGATCCAAACAGGTACAGATGTAAATGTTTCACGTCCCAGGACAAAGTTCATCATCCATGGCTGCATGTAGAGTCCTGCCACGACATAGAAATAAGGCCCCCCTTCAAACACTTTGTGTTTGTCCTCTAGGTTGGCGAACACCATCGTGAAGAAGCCCTTAGAACCCAGATGTAAATGTATTTCCCCCTTTGGCTTCCAGTGGCTTCTAATCTAGATATGTAATGCCCTCTCCATTGGCCATAACCCCATGAACTTGCAGATGATCGCATGTTATTTCATATGGTCCTTGTGCGCTTGAATCATTGGGTCACTCAATATGACCTAGGGAATGATGCTCGATTTCGGTTTGCATACTCCCTTGGTTCTTGTGGGACCCGTTTTTCCGCTGCCATCTCCCTTTTCCTTTTCTTTGCTTGTTTCGTGTTTCCCTTCTTGATCTTGGGATTCGTTTCTTCCAATTGTCTCCTTGCCTCTTGCTTCTGGACTCTTTTCCGACGGTTTTTTGAAATGCTTCCCTCCTGCTTCCTTGCCTCCTTCTGTGACTACCTAACTGTAGGAGGGAGTGGTGCTCCCCCTTGCACGTCTCGCCATGGAACCCTAATGCAAAACCCTAGCTTCAACTTCGATCCTTGTTCAGGTTGCCTCTATTTTTATAACTTTAATGTTTAATCATAATTTACAATTAAATTATTATTATATACAAAATTTAAAAAAAATATTAATATAAAAAATCTCTTTATAAAAATATACCAGGTTTTGATGGAAGAGTGAGTTGGACCTACAGAAGAAATTGACCACAAGACAAAGTTGGACTTGCAGAAGAAATTGACCACAAGACAACATCATTACGGGAAAGGTCATAATGGTTGAAGAATTATTACCACAACACAGAGAAAAGAGTCACAAGCGTATGTACCATCAAATTATTTTTTAACTGAATAAAAAACACATATGAGGAAAAATTGTAACCATAACATAAATATTTAAAATTAAAAAGAAAAATTACTCATACACAATGATATAAAAATAAATTAAATAATAAATTAAAAATAAATATAAATAAAAATAAATAAATAAAATAATAAAAATAAATAAATGCTAAAATTATAATCTCGTAACTAGATCTGAGGTAAATATTGTTTGGCCATACTATGAATAATTTTTAGGACTTGGTTTGGATATGTGAAGAGTTTTTGGAACCTATAGTGAAAGGCGTATCGAATTTATGTTTTTGAAGCTCAGTTGTTGTTGAAGGATTGGTAACCTCGCCAAGATTGGAGCCTTAGAGAATTTGTTCAAGGTTGTAGCCTTGAAATATTTTGTACACAAGTTGGAGCTTGATTTTTTTTTCTTGGTCTTAGGATTGGTATCCTCAATGTTGGAGCCTTGAAACAATTTTTCTTTGTACAAGTTGGAGCTTGTAATTGTTGTAAAGGAGGATTGGTGTCCTCAACACTTTTCAATAAAAAATATTTTATTTTTGGTTCAAGTTGTGATAAAATTTTAACTGAAATTAATAACAATTGAAAGAAATATCGATTCAATCCTGATCAATATTTCCAACATTGGGAAGCCTGAAGCTTCATCCTTCGTCCTTCATACATGCACCCTCCCTTGAGTGCCTCTCTCTCTTGAGTGCATGAGAACACCCCTTCTTCCCTTCAGCTCTTCAACCTTTTGAAGTGTGTCTTTGTACCCATAAGCTCTCCTTCCTGCCAAGCACACTGTTAAGGCACGAACAAAAAATATGCGTGTAACATGTTAGAATAGGATATTTTTCAAGTTGATGGTTGCTTGCCGTGAGTGATTGCAGTTACATGTATTTCAAAAACAACATGGCAAGGATGCATGGAGAAGACTGGGCAAAGAAGGAAACCAAAGGAAGCATTCAAAAACAAAGAACACATTGAAGTTTTAATGATCGAAGCACCCTAAAGACTCCATAAGATTAAATACCCTTTGGAGGGTGAAGATATCAACTATCGAAAGCTACATCAAAGAGAAAGGACATGAGTGGAAACCATGTCACCTACTGAAGAAAGTCCATATCATTAGTCACTATGAATCCTAATCACCAATGATAATGACTTGTCATGTCTCATTAGATGATGATGTGGAAGTTATGATGTAATTATGTAATCATTATAAAGGAAAATAAGTGGAAGTCCAAGAGTAATGTATGGACAAAATAGCCATAGAAGTCCAAAATACATGTAATATTGAGAGTGATATGTAATTCCAAAAGTCATTTGGAAGTCCAAAGCTCATTAGAAGTTGGAATTTCAAGAGTCATGAGGATATGAAAGGTTGTGCCTCAAGTTATAAAAGAATCATCATTACTCATGTAAAGGACTTCTAACCTTGGCTTCTCTCATAGGCATTAGAGAGATAGAGATGGTATTTTTGGGGAGCAAGTAGTGAATGTAACACTCCACTATTGGAGCTAGTGGTGTTCATTGTACTTATGTATGTTGGAACTTTTGCTCAATACTTGAATCCTTTTGGCCAACACATTTTCATGCATGTATTGTGGATGATTTAAGACTATTTTTTTAATATTTGCGATTCATGTTGACTTTCACATGTACTAGAGTAATTGAACTATTTCAGTGACTTTGGTGCTAAACTTATTGGAAATGTGTTATAATGATTTAACGATCATGGCATCTATGTGAACTGTTTCGCTTGATGTTCAACGATCCTTTCTTATATATGTGTGTGTCTCCATCATATTAGCCTACTATTATTTTTCTTTTAGAGGCTCATTTTCTCTCCCTTGTAGTGAAAGAACCTTGATATATCGACAATTGAGCATTCCACAAGGCACACTCCCTTGCTTATTCAAAAGCACATGTACGCTTCTCTCTCATGCTAACTGCTTAAGCCAAGACATATCTTTAAGTAAACGATAGTTGGGCCGCATTCCAGATGAGACTCCTACACCAAAAGGTGTGAGGTCTAATTGGGGTCTCATATCAGGGAGATCCCCTATATGTTTGCGATATCCAACATCGTCAACAAATACTTTAACAATAGGGATTCAACTAATTAAATTAACCCTCACCACTATAATTTTTTATGCCAATTAAAATATAGTATTCAATAAATATTAATATTTAAATTAAAAAAAAAAGAAAGAAAAATAAATTATTAAAACCAATCTTCATAATGTTATATAATTTTTAATTTTAATTTAATTTTTTAATTAAAATAAAATTAAAAAAACTTTTAATTAAATATTTCAAATAAAAGTAAAATAAAAAATTATCTTTTTAAGGTAGTTGTTTCAAATTTAACTAAAATAGTTGAAATTTTGATACTTATGCATAATTAATATGTTAAGATCTTAAAGTATAAAAGGCATCTTAATAATAAACTACCTAGTACCAATAACCTTATTTAAAAATAAATATCAATTAATATAATAAAAATAATTAAATAATCTATTTTTTTATAAAATATATCATTCTAATAAATAAAAAATATAATAATTTAAATAAATATAAATATTTAATATTCATATAAAAAAAATTTAAATACAACCATTGTAATTGAACATAATTTTCAACCCAACCATTTATAATTGAATATAATTTATCCACCCATAATATATTGATTTACTTAATTTTTAATTTTCAATAAGAATATTAAATTCTTTCTTATGCCTGCCAAGCTGTATAGGGTGTCATCTTTTTCTTTTCTTATAAGAGATATAATCTTTTCATTAAAAATGAATAGAAACACACAGATATATGGCCCCAAAAACCTCAGCGCTAAACAATATGAATGACAGCAGAGACATCCCGACAAAAATGCTGACCAAGACCATCGTCATCGGTTTGCCCTCAGAGACTTCCTTCACACGCCTCATTAAATTAATTTTCAGGACTATAATTTTTTATACCAGTTAAAATATAATATTCAAATAAATATATTATTTATAATTTAAAATAAAAATTAAATTAAAAAACAATTTTATAATGGAATATCAATTTTAACTATTTTTAATTAAACATAAAATTTATCTATTTTTAATTAAAATATTAAAAAAAAATTAAATTAAAAGGGTAGTTGTTTCAAATTTGGCCAATAATATACTGGAGTATATGTTCATCATAAGTCTTACAGCTGTAATTAACCCAAAAACACACCTCCACCAACATGTGGAATGAAAAAATATATATAATTATATATATAATAACTTATATCAAGTAAATTTAGATGAGTAATGAGTGAGGACTTGTATATATAAAAGGTTAGTAGAGTCATTTATATTTTGATTTTGATATATAATATGTAATTGAGTTATTTAGAATTTGTCAAAGAATATCTAAAGATTATTGTGTTACTCATTTGTATTATGTTTTTGAAGTTGTGTTTCATAAATTATTTGTTTTTTTTGTAAGTCAAGACCCACGGGGATTGGAACTAGTGACCTATCACATGGAGTGCTTTAGCAGTGCACCCTTCATTGTCAAACTAAAGCCTCATGGGCTTCCATGAACATATGTAGTATAACTAAGGGGGATAATATGGGGTACAGAAGGAGGTACCTAAGGGAATAATGTAATAATGTGATGGACCATAGTTAATAAATAAAGTGGTTAACCCGCATTATGTATGGGACCACAAGTACTTATGAATAATGTGATAAGCCCATTGTATTAGATATATGGTATTGAGAGACCCATGGTAATGACTCATGGTATTGTACTAATGAAGCCTATATAGAGGCTAGAGACCCCCCATTGAGAGATGTGGAAGATTATTGTATTGACAAACATATGGCTTGTGGAGTGTTTTCCTTCCTTAAAGAGTGATCGTAAGGTGTTACTCTATCTCAAGGGTTTTGATTAATAAAGAGAAGCATTTTTATATTTCAATCTTGTTATTTATGAGTATATTTTCTATTTTAATATATTTTAAGTCAGATCTACTACAAGTGGTATCAGAACACTTTCTTGGTCGACGATAACCACTTTATTTATTAACTATGGCCTATCATATTATTACATTATTCCCTTGGGTACCTCCCTTTGTGCCCCATAATATCCCCCTAGGTATACAATATACTACATCGTATTTGATACAACGATGACCTATCACATAGAGTGCCTTAGCAATGCACCCTTCACCATCAAACCAAAGCCTTGTGGGCTTCCATGATCATATTTGATACACATTGTGTGTATGGTATTTTATATATTTTTATTACAAATTATATTTATACAAGTTAATAAGTAAATAATGTCGAAGGAGAATTCATGTTATTATCCTTTTTAGATGTGTGTGAGGATTTATTTCAAAGATTATATTGTAATGTATCTACCATTAACAATTATAAATGCCAAATTTAATATATCTTCTAAGTTACAAGATTTGCATTTAGACTGCATTAACATATTGTGACTATTAAAAACATGCATGTATTAGCACAATGTTCATGCTTGCAACATTACAACGATTTTGTGTTTTTTTAAGGTTTAATTATCCAAATTATATAGATGATGTTTGTGAAAATTTTGAACTTAAGCCATTACATTTGTAGAAATTTCTTGTAGATTCAAATTGTTTATCTAATATGCTAAAACTAAAAACTTGAATCTACTCTACTCATCATAAACAATTAATCAATTGAGAAATCACAACATAAACATGAGACAAGATTCAATTACATATGCTCAAAGATTTATATAAAGGGAAAGCTTGTTGCTCAAAACCTCTTCCTATCTATATATTGCATTAGATTAGAAAAACAGAGAAGAAATACAATGCTTGTTCAAGGCTGAACAATCTATGCACAGGTATAATCTATCTCACTGCCTCACAAGTTGACTCTGGCCAATACTTAGCAGAAGTTGACTTTGGCCGATAGTTAGTCAATTCCGCTGCTTGCCAAGCTCCTATTTTCTTAAATTGTTTATCAAGGAAATAGCCCCCTATTTATTAGGGAAATCCCCATCCTAAATTAGGCAATCCCTAGAGGCCCTTCTTTGACTATATGCACCACTTGTACAACTTGTAACCCAAATTTCATGTATGCATGAGTTAATTATGGCTGATTTATCAGTGAACTGGTTGAGCAAAATGAAGTTCACCCCACTGCTAGACCTCCCTGCTAGACCTCCCTCCTACGACTATGCTCAGATGGATCATGAAAAACTAGATTTTGAGAGAATTTGATACAACTCTGATTGTCACATTAAAGCACACATGATCAACTAAACAAAACTAGTACCAATAATTTTATTCTTCCTTAAAAAACAATTTTTAAAATAATAATAACAAATAAATAAAAAAAATATATAAATTTTTTAATAATTAAAAATATATTATTCAATCTCCATAATTATAAAATATTTTCAAATAAATATAAATACTTTAAATATTCAAAAATAAAAATCAATTTAAAAACAAATTGAATATAGTTTCTCCGCCCATTAATAATATATTGATTTACAAAAAGAAGTACAGAGGCATCCCGGCAAAAATGCTGACCAAGACCATTACATACATAATATAATCAGCTGTAGACCTTTTGGAATATGGACAAAAAGGCCAAAAAGTCCAGACCCAGGTATTGTAATACAGGAAAGCCCTGCATATATATAATTTAAACGATGCATGTATAGGGGGTTAAATTATAATTACGGATAGACATAGTGATAGCGAATGCTACAGCAACTTGTACAGGCTGTCAAAGGTACTGAATTCAAGACGACCTTGTACCTTCCTTTTGATTATATTTATGGAAAAAGATAGTCCCGGACCAATTTGTAGAGACTGTAAAAGTTTTCTAAATAATTTTCATGGAAAAAAGGTGAAAAACATAGAAAGGAAATAAGGAATTCCGGTGAATAAACCTAAACTAAAACCGCGATTGGGAGAAAATTCAGCTTAGTGTGCAGTACAGCGAGCTGCCATGGAGGGCCCTGCAAAACAACTCGTGTGATTGTAATCTTTGCAAAATACGAAGACACTAACACAAAATGAATCAGCTTACTTGATGGCTCTAGCATTCCCAATTTTGGCGAAAGTTTTGTTTTCACGGCAATCCAAATTCATCACACAAATAATGGCCGACTGTTTTGCACCTTCACAATATGTTCTCATCTGCTTGCATGTAATTAGCTGATGAATCTGATTGTATCATGATGAAATTGAGATCGATGCTAGGGTTCTGGGTTACGGGGAAGCTCTTTCCACAGCAGTCGTGGAACTGAGAAACAAAGGCGCAGGAGAATTCGTTGGTCAGGTTCGCCAGTCCGTGCATAATACTGGAGAATTCAATCATAAAACCCACACTCACCTAAATTTGACATTATTTTGAAAAATCTTTCAGCGTCGCTCAGGATGTATCCCTTCTTTAATTACTGCATATTGTATTGGATCTCTGATCCTTTTATGCCTGGTGTGAATTAGGGTTTCATTCAACGACATATATCCTCTTTATAATTTCTTTATAAACTTTTTTGGCCCCTTTTGCATTAGTCCTCTACCTCAAAAATCAGGGACCAACAACGACCTGTTTAGTCCCAAATTCAACTGTAGCGTGGTATATTCCGCATCATATCTTCTAAATTATATCAGATGACATGCACAACTGAATTGAAAGTCTCTGCAACAGTAATGAAGAGGTGCGCGCCTTGATCCCTTTGCAGCCAGCTCTGTGTAGAACTATTTTTCCTGGAACGAAACAGGGGATGAGTGAAAAGGGCTTCTGAAATGTTAATGGTCTCTGGTTCAATTCCGGCAGAGTAATATCACTTACAATCACACAATCATATAGGCCCCACACCTATGGTAAATGTGTGCGGCCGCATGAAAACTCTCCTGGTATCGTCTTTTTCTGGTCTTTCATAATGAGAGACCAAATGGGCAACAAAGTTTAACATAGAGATAGATGGCATAAATGGAGTAGCGAGTCACACTTTTTTTTATCGAAGGTTTTAATTTATTTATTTATAATAAGTATTTGGATATTTTTAATGGAGTTGGTTTTAGTGTGATTTTTTGGGTTTTCTGGTGTTGGAATTTAGCCGAAAAAAAATCTTGATTTGGGTTATTTAAGTTGGTTTTTTTGAGCGTATATATGGATTCAACACCCTGAAAAACCCCAGGCACTTGGATTGTGAAGGGGTTACCCATTAAATTTGTGATTTCAATAAATTCCTTCGGGATTTTAGAGAAATTAAACTGGGAAAACCCACAGTAAACGCTTCCAAAAAATCGCATAAAAACAACTAGATTTTTAATTATGTGAATAGATGTGTTGATTTTGAGATAAGATTTTTAAAATTTTAATTTAATTATCCATAATTATTAGGTGGATTGTAGATATTTAATTTTTACTAAAGGAATCTTGTAGAATATTTTTAATAGTAATCATAGATTAAAGATTGAAATTTATCTCAAAAGCAATTATGTTTTTTTGCTTTTTTTTATTAAATTGATTCATTAGAAAAATATCATAGGAACTTGTGTCATATGAACAAGAGTTATGGTTTTTTGGGCATGTGGTAGTACTAAGCCATGGTATTGATACATAGTATTGTAAGAAAGCCTATTTACAAATTAAGAATCAATTGGGGTGAATCTCCAAAGCTTGTAACATATACTTTTTAAATATATGTAATTTTTTTTAATTATTAATGATAATAATTTAAAATAAATTTATAATTTAGTTAATTTATATTATTTATAATTTAGTTTTTTTTTTTTTTGCTTATTCAAGTTTATTGGCCATTTAATTTATATGATTGGTCTAGTACACACAATTCATACTTACAAGCATTAGATCAAAAGATAATGCACAACCTGTTGAGGATGAGCATTTTCAACAAGGCTACCCAGAATCAAACATCAAGATGCGTGATTGTGCCCTTTACTAGGGGAAACAGACATGCTAAAAAATCCAATAAATATAATGTGAGATCAATTATAAAATCAAAATAAAAGTAATAAAATGAATAAATTGATTGAATTTAACTTATTATATTGTAAAAAATAAATAACTAATATACATATTACATTAATAAAATAAATAATAATCTTATTTATATTCTTAACCATTTATTTCAAAACATAATATATATAAAAACTACAAAGTGTAGAGGATATTCTTTAGTTAAAAATATTTTCTCATTAAAAATAAAATAACATTTTGAATTGATCTATGTAAAAAATTCTATTTAATTTTAAAATATTAATCTAAATTATATCAAAAAATAAAATATTTATTCATTATTATGTTTAGTAAACTTAAATTTAACCATTATGTAATTAATTTTTTTTTTATATATAAGTTTATTTACAATTAAAAAAAAAATGATTATCCTTATGAATTTGATTGGTATGATGATGTACTTTTCTGTTTTATTTTTGCCATGTCAATTTTAATGTAGTTTCAAAACTTTGAAATCATTTACAATATTTAATTGATCATTAGGACATAAATCCTTCCACCGTAATCAAGGAGCCTCTTGTGAAATAGCGATTTAACACTGTGATGGTTCGATGTCAACTAATTGTTAATAAATCTCCTCTAAACTATCTTGCCATTTTCCAAGGAGAAAACCCCAAACCTAATCAAGGGAATGATGGCTAGGATTCTCTCATTTTGGATCTTCAACATCCTTTTCGAGAGGGTGTTTGGGCAATTTTGGTTGAATTTCGAAGACAATGCAGTGTTTTTAAATTTAAAAAGCCCCATAGGAAAGTTGGTTTTTTTAATTCGAAGAAGAAAGTCTCCTCATCCTAATCAAGGAACTGATGGTTTGGGTTATTATTTTGGATGTTTAATATTTTTTTGGAGATAGTATTTTAGTAATTTTGGTTAAATTTTATCTAATCTAGATTTATTTTAATTCTAGATTTACGAAGTGCCGAGAGGATCTTTTGTGCAAATCTCTTTTAGAGTGTAAAGATATTTGATCTCTCAAGTATTAGAGTAGATTTGATTAATATGAATCTAGAATTGATAATTATTAATTATAATTAATTATAGGACTGGTTTAAGCGACAATTTTGTCTGGACAACTATTTTCTCATGGAAATCCAACGTTTTGTTTTTCAAAAAAATGAAACTATGAGTCTTTGAATCGTTCTTTTAATAGTTGAAATGGATTCAACACCCTCAAGAACCCTCAAAACACCTAAAATTCTAAAACTTGACAACTGTAACTTAGATTTCAAAAAACCATAAATTAAATTCAAGAAAGGAGTATATTACATTTATTTCCTCTTTTCAATTCAAGATAATATATGTATTTTCTCCTAAAAAATTATAAGTCAATTTAAAAGAGCATATTTCTTTCTCTTAAAAAAATCATAAATTCAATTCAAAAAAATAAAATATATCGATTTTTACAACTTTTTTTTTTATAAGTAGGAGACGATCCTTCTATTAATCTAACCAAATTAAATAGTTTACAAAGTATCCCATTTAGCAGGGACGACAGAAAAAAATGGACCAAGGCCCATAAAAACCTTATATGCATCCCACCCGAGCTCCACTAAACAAAGTTGGGTATGGAACCCTCAAGCAACAAGCTCGAAACAATCCCCGTTGTTTTTTTTTTTGTGTAAATCATGCTACTTCTAATATTATACAAAAAAGAGTACAAAAAGTGTTACATCTGCCAAGAGGAGCTGGCTACATCTGAACAATGTTGCATACTGTGACTGAAATCGAGCCTGAGAGACTGAAGGACTATGA
>APFE030409945.1:10391-46094 GCA_000404065.3 Pinus taeda | reverse complement strand
CAAGAAAGGAGTAATATTTAATTTTATTTCCTCTTTTGTCAATTCAAGTAATATTATGTATTTTTCCTAAAAAATTATAGTCAATTTAAAAGAGCATATTTCTTTCTCTTAAAAAAATCATAAATTCAATTCAAAAAAATAAAATATATCTATTTTTATAACTTTTTTTTTTGATAAGTAGGAGACGATCCTTCTATTAATCTAACCAAATTACATAGTTTACAAAGTATCCCATTTAGAAGGGACGACAGAAAAAAATGGACCGAGGGCCATAAAAACCTTATATGCATCCCACCCGAGCTCCACTAAACAAAGTTGGGTACGGAACCCTCAAGCAACAAGCTCGAAACAATCCCCGTTGTTGAAGACCCAGCCTTGATCCAACGGTCCTTGTGGATATCGCGTGGATGAGAAGCACAGAGGTTAACCACCCGATGAGGGCAGTTTTCTCTCACCTCTCATGGCCGCGCGTCACACCATGAGTGGAATCAGAGGCAACTTACAAAAAACCAGAAACCATGTATGTCTAGCACGATATACCAATTATGGTTTTGAGTTCGTGGTTTTGCGGAAAAACCAGAAGGGACCCACAATGGACCCCACAGCGCCCAGCAAACGGACCCAACGACAACTATAGAGTGGGTCAACTAAACAAATTCGAGTTCAAACCCTCCAACAACCAGCTCGAACCAATCCCCACTGTTGAATACACAACCTCGATCCAACGGCCCTCATAGATATCGCGCGGGCGAGAAGCGTGGGGGTTAACTAGCCAATGAGGGCGGTTTTCTCTCACCTTCCGTTGCCGCGTGTCACACAATGAGTGGAATCGGAGGCGACTTGCAAAAAACCAGATATCGTTGTTGGCCCGCACAATATACCATTTATGGTTTTGAGTTCGTGGTTTCTTAGAAAAACCATAACATTCAGTTGCCACGCCAAGACCGTCCGACTATTCCTGCCAACAATTCTAAGCCTTCCTCCTGGAGTCTCCATCAATAACCCACTAATCCTAATGCACATGGGCAGCCAGCTCTGAGGTGTTGCCCGATTCATATGACAAACCCTGGTGCTAGCATCCACGCTTTATTGATGATCTCATTCTTTGAGAAGTTCTTCCTCCAATTTTTCAAAGTGTTGGATATGTTGAGACTGTCCTTGTCTGTTTGTTTGAAGATTGAGGCCACCCAATTCCACACCTTAGCAGAGAAAGGGCAGAGGTTGAGAAGGTGTTTAATTGTTTCCTCATGTGAGCCACAAAGATGACATTTGGAAGGGCCGATGAAGCCTTTCTTAAGAAGGTTTTCCCAAGTTAGGATCTTTCTTTGATGCACCAACGAAATAAATAACTTGATTTTCATCCAGTGAGGAGTTTGCCAAAGCTCCTTCCAGACTTGTTCTGTATTTATAAAATTAAAACCCGTAACTGCTTGTTTTGCTTCTTTGAGGTTAAAGTTACCTTCATTGTTATTCCCCCATCTTAGTTGGCCAGGTAAGGATGAAACCAGAATCTGCCTATGCTCCAAATCCTGGGAAAGAGCATCTGCCTTGGCCCTTAAAGGACTCTCATCACTATACCCTAGGTCCTTCCATTTTCTCCATTTAACATTGTTACTTTCTTGATTCCAGAAATATTTTACCATTAACAGACCTTTGCACTTAGTGTCTCTCTTAAGGGCTGCTAGGTCATTCTTATTTAGAATGGGTTCCTGTTGCCAGCTGTCCTCCCAAAATTGAGCACAATCCCCTGCTCGGATTTCCCAGAAATAGCATTGTTGAACAATGCTTTTATTCTCCCAAGCAAGTTTCCAAATGTGTGAGCCCCTAATCTGTCCTGACATTCTGATATGATCCTTCTCTTGCCAATCCTTGGCATATTTTTGTTTCCAAAGTTTGGCCCAGGGGGCATTCAACTCCTTGATCCATTTCCACCAGAGCTTAGCTCCCGAGACTTTGCTGAGAGTTTCCGAATCATGAAACTCCAAGCCGCCATGGCTTTTGGGCTTGCAAAGCTTGTCCCAGGCTACTAAAGCCCATTTCTTTTTCTCCTCCCTTTTTCCCCACAAAAAGTCCCTTTGTATGTTTCTTATTTGTTGCTTAATGCCTTAGGTGTAGGGAGATATGCAAACATGAAAATAGGAATGGCCTGTAGGACCGCCTGTGTGAGCACAAGTCGCTCTGCTAGGTTTAAGGATTTGTATGTCCATTTTTTGATCTTGTCCTGAAGTTTATTTAGAGTTGCTTCCCATATTGTCTTTCTTAGATGTTTGTCAGTGACGAGAATGCCAAGATATTTGGATGGTAATTGTTCCCTTTGAAAACTAAGAATCCTGGTAATGTTTCTTTGTATAGCAATATTAGTATTAAAGAAAAAAACTTTTGATTTGTTGAGGCTTACCTCTGTTCCTGCTGCCATAGCAAAGTCGTTCAGTATGTTTTTGATTGCTTTTGTTTCCTTAACTGTGGGTATGCCCTGCAACATGGTATCATCCACAAATTGTTGATGAGTGTTAGCCTCTCCATCTGGGGTGAGTTTGATACCCTGAATTCGACCATCCACATTTTCCATTTTGATTGCCCTACCTAGCCCTTCCATCATGAAGATGAAAAGGAAAGGTGAGAGCGAATCTCCCTGTCTGAGTGCTCTGGAAGGTGAGAAGGGACTTGAAGGAGCTCCATTAAGAAGAATGGAGAAGCTGGTTGTAGTAACTAGTGTCATAACCCATCTTATCCAGTTTTGGTCAAAGCCATAGGCTTTTAAAATAGCTCTAATATAAGACCAACTAAGTTTGTCATAGGCTTTCGCAAGGTCCAACTGTATTATCATGCCTGCTTACTTATTAAATTTGAGAGAGTGAACCACCTCATGTGCTTGGATGATGTTGTTGAGAATCTGTCTTCCTTCCACATAGCATGTTTGCTCTTCCGAGATGAGGGAAGGTAGCAGGGGCTTGAGTCTATTAGCTATCACTTTGGAGATGATTTTATACACCACATTGCATAACACTATGGGTTGGAATCCATCCAGAGGCATAGCATTTTCCTTCTTGGGGATTAAGGCTATGAAGGAGGTGTTCAGTGCTTTCAGAACCTTTTTGGATTTTCTTGAGTCTTCTGCAAATTCGAGGATGTCCTGCTTGATTGTGTCCTAGCAGGCTTTGAAGAAGTCTACATTGAAACCATCTAGGCCTAGTGCTTTTCAACTTTGCATTTCCTTAATTACCTCACTGACCTCCTCTTTCGAGACTGGTCTGTTAAGATTGTGGTTGTCCTCTCTGGTGACCAACTTGGGAATATACTGGATGAATTGATCAATGAACCTAGATCTATCCTCCAGTGGCTCCTTTGCAATATTGGAGAAGTGTTGGACTAGACTCGATTCCATGTCCATGTGAGAAACAAGCTCAATACCTTGAGAATCCTTAATATTTGTGATTTTATTATGTGCCCTGTGTGCCATAGTGGATTTGTGAAAGAACTTTGTGTATCTTTCTCCCTCTTTGATCCATTGAATCCTAGATTTCTGTCTCCAGAAAATTTCTTCTTGCAGACATCGGTCCTCCCATTCTTCCTGCAGAGAGTTAGTTAGTTTTTTCCTCTCTTCATTGAAGCCCTTTGTGATATTGATTTGATTGATTTCCTATAGTTTCTACTCAGTTTCTATTCTGGCCTTGAGGATATCCCCAAATTCCTCTATGTTCCAAGCTTTGAGTTTAGATTTAATATGCTTGAGTCTTTGCTAGAGCATAAACATTTTGGTACCCTGAATATTCAACTCCTCTTTCCACCATTTATCAATGTTACTATTGAATTTGGGGTGAGAGAGCCAGGCATTTTCGAATCTGAAGGGCCTGTTTCTCGGAGTGCGCATAAAGGTAACTTCTAGCTGAACTAGCCAGTGATCTGAACCTCCAAAGAGCAGAATGGATGCGGTGATGGCTGGTCTAGTGAGGAGGAGATCCTCAAAAATAATAAATATTTTATGTTTGGAGGCCACTTGAGAAGCCCCTCCCCTTTTATTGTTCCAAGTGAAGGTGCCATTTATAGTTTCAATGTCTACTAGTCCCATGTTCCTTATGAAATCCTGAAAGGCTTCAAAGTCTCTGCCTAGTTGTCTAGTGTCTCCTCTTTTTTTTTTCCCGAAAGAGATCTTATCATATTGAAATCCCCTGCAACTATCCAAGGCATGTTGGCGTGTCTTGCTCTTAGGTCTTCCAAAGAGGTAAGAAGCTTGAGTTTGTCCATTTGCTATTGAGGTCCATAAACATTTGTTGTCATGTAAGTCTCCTTATCACCTACAGGACTAAACACCAAAGATAGATAGTTCTTTGATGCTTCCGCCTCCAGGATTCCAAATTTCTTTGGGTCCCACAGCGTTAGAATCCCTCCCGCCGAGTTATTTTCCTTAACCTCTAAGTACTCATATTTGATTAACCATTTATTATTATTTTCTCTTATTTTATCCATTGAACATTTAGTCTCCTGAATAAAGACCATATCTAGTTTTTCTTCTTTTATTCTGATACTCAAATTCCTTTGTTTCCTTCTACTACCTAAGCCTCTAACATTCCATGTTGTAAGCTTCATTAAGAAAGGTTAGTAAAGGAGTATCTGGTAAGATCTTTCAGCTTACCTGAGTTAATCAATAGTTTACCACTTTCGTTTAGCAGTTCATTCTGTCTTTTCCTTCCTCTTTTCCTTCTTGAGTTCTTTGGAGATTGTGCTTGTGAGTTCTCCATCATTTTGACCCCACTCTGCTCCTAGCTTTCGTGGTTTCTCTTGAAGCTAGTTCCCTTCGATTGTGTCCTCCATAGAAAGAGCTGTTGAACTCGATCATAGTCTTATTTTGGCAAGGAGTCCACTCCTTTTTTCCCGCCTTATTCTAGTAATAGTTCTAGATCTAGATTTTCCCTATCTAGAATCTCCTGTAGCTCATGGTCCTCTGTTCCTTCCTCACTTGGATTCATCTCATAGTCTTTACCGATCTTCATACCACTTAGTAGATCCTCTTTCTACTGGTTGTTTACTGTGATATCCTCCATTTTAGTTTTCGTTTCCTGCTCCTTAGATGCGTTCTCCCTGTCATGTACTGTCTTCACATTCTCCTCTACTTCCTCTAGGGTTTTGAAACTATTGTGTCTTGTGTTTCTGTCTTCATTTCTTTTCTTGTGTGGTTGTTTACCCCCTTTCCCTTTGGCCCCAACCTTGGTAAAACCATCGTGATCTTTGTCCAAATTGGTTCTCCCATTACCATCCATATTTTTTGTTGGGCAGTCTCTAAATAGATGGTCGTGTTCATGACATTTAATGCACCTAAAAGGTATGTGCTCATAGTCCACCGTTTGCACCCATTCTTCATCATATACCTCTAAAATTATTGCTTCCGGAAGGGCTCCAGATAGATCCATTTCCACACATATTCGGGCAAAGGAGGTATATTTACCTTTGAGAGTTGCCTCTAATATATTCAGAAAATGCCCCAGCTTCTTGCCTATGGTCTTCAAGGGTTTTGGTAGCTAGTAATCCAGAGGTAATGAGTATAGTCTGATCCAAACAGGTACAGATGTAAATGTTTCACATTTCGGGATAAAGTTCATCATCCATGGCCGCATGTAGAGTCCTGCCGCGACATAGAAATAAGGCCCCCCTTCAAACACTCTATGTTTGTCCTCTAGGTTCACAAACACCATCGTGAAGAAGCCCTTAGAATCCAGATGTAAATGTATTTCCCCCTTTGGCTTCCAGTGGCTTCTAATTTAGATATGTAATGCCCTCTCCATTGGCCATAACCCCATGAACTTGCAGATGATCGCATGTTCTTTCATATGGTCCCTATGCACTTGAATCATTCAGTCACTCAATATGACATAGGGACTGATGCTCGATTTGGGTTTGCATACTCCCTTGGTTCTTGTGGGACTTGTTTTTCCGCTACCATCTCGCTTTTCCTTTTCTTTACTTGTTTCGTGTTGATTCCCTTCTTGATCCTGGGATTCGTTTCGTCCAACCGTCTCCTTGCCTCTTGCTTCTGGACTCTTTTCCAACAGGTTTTTGAAATGCTTCCCTCTTGCTTCCTTGCCTCCTTCTATGACTACCTAACTGTAGGAGGGAGCGACGCTCCCCCCTGCATGTCTCGCCATGGATCCCTAATGCAAAACCCTAACGTCAACTTCGATCCTTGTTCAGGTTGCCTCTATTTTTATAAATTTAATGTTTAATCATAATTACAATAAAATTATTATTATTACAAAATTTTAAAAAAAGATATTATATAAAAAATCTCTTTATAAAAATATATCAGGTTTTGATGGAAGGTGAGTTGGACCTGTAGAAGAAATTGACCACAAGACAAAATTGGACTTGTAGAAGAAATTGACCACAAGACAACATCATTACAGGAAAGGTCATAATGGTTGAAGAATTATTACCACAAGACAGAGAAAAGAGTCACAACCGTATGTACCATCAAATTATTTTTTAACAGAATAAAAAACACATATGAGGAAAAATTGTAACCATAACATAAATATTTAAAATTAAAAATAAAAATTACTCATACACAATGATATAAAAATACATAACATAAAAACTGAAAATTTAAAAAAATATATTAATACAAAATAATATTAGATAAAATATATCAACATAATATGATTTTTATTTTATTTTATTTTTCCTTGCACGAATGCCTTGGGGCTTTTTTTATCTATTAGGATCAGTGCATTATGAAACGTAACAACATCAGTCCTTTTATATCACTAATGCACTAGGGTGTTTATACAAATTATACGTTTTGAGTCTACAAGTTTCAACAAAAGAATCAGTACAACAATTATTTTTGCGCGCTCCGGTGTCATTCCTTACTCGAACACCCCAAGGATTTTTTTTATCTATTAGCACCAATGCGGTATATAGTACGCAAATGTGTACTTTGGATTCAATGCTTCGATGCCTTTAGTTATGTATGCATGATCCAGATCTTGGGGGGAGACCCCCAAGGTCTGAAAATTTGAAATTCCAGAAAAAGACGAGAACACATAGTAAACAAAACCACCAACAAACTTTTTATTAAAATAGAGAATAATTGTAAAAGTTAAATTGTGGTGGACAATCTATCTTTTTTACAAAGTGAGGCCCAAAATTTATAGCCTTTCGAGTTAAAATACCATGGGTAAATGATATGGAATTGGAGGATAAGTTATCCTTCCTAAAAATTGACCATCCTCTAATGCTTTGCAAGTAAAAATGTGTCTTATGTAAACACAAGTTTCATGGTATCTTCAAGGATAATGGGTTAGTTTTCATGTGAAATTTAAACAAGAAACATATCATCATTTAACTCATATAGGCAAATATGAAGAGAGGCAACACACAATTTGATGACGGGGTCACCCCTCCTTGGTTACATCTCTGGGCCTGCTAACACAGATAAACCACTCCATAGATTTCAGTGATAAAGAGTACATAAAGTGTGTTGACAAAAAGAGTGGCTAGTTTCCCCTTTAAGAAAACATTCTCCTGCAAATAAATCTCACTCTAAAAATCATGACAACCTATATTCAGTCATGAAACAATCAATAAGAAAATGGCTCTCACATCAGGGCCTTGTACTCCATTTGAAAAAGAGCATAACAAGTAAAATAATTCCACATTTAAGTATTAAAATAAAACTTTCCTCAACAAGACATAATGAGAAAAAAGAAACATGGGCTGCACCATAGATGTCATAATTGTTGTAGATAACATATGAAGATTGGAAAATCCCTACAAGGTCCTCTCTCTGCTCAAAAGCCTTCAAAAACTACTTCAACCCATTGATTGATCCTAGCACCCATAGACTCAAACCTACAAAAAGTCTCTTTAGAAGTGTTCCAACTAGTGAGCAAAGGCCTCCATTAGGAATTTCCAAAAACCTCTATCTGTACTCTTCTTGAGCTCCAAACGGCCAAAAACTCATCAAGTTATGGCTCTCCCAAGTTTCTATTATTATTCATCCTCCAAATTGGATGAACTTGCTAACTGAGTGACAAATATGCCCTTAAATTTGTTCATGAGGTGAAAATTTCACCCACATCCAGCGAAATCTGTCAGAAAGTTAATTTTTCCAATGAACCTTATGTGCTAAACCAGGGCCACTTGGCCCCATAAGGCTAGGGGTTTGGCCAACGGTCAACCCCCACTGGCCTAGGCTCCAAATTCGTCGGGTTGTTGTTCATGTGGACGTTAATGTGGCCGGGAGTTAGGGCTAACCGCCCGCCCTCACCACTCATCCTCACTGTTGGATCCCTATCACTATTCCACCTATGGTTGTATGGGCATCCATATGCCTAGGGCCGAGGCCATGACTCCGCATAGCTCCCTTCCGGTTTGCGCCATGGTCCTCTTGGCGTCATATGTGACGATGGGTTGGGGCTTATGCCTAGCCCTCTCTGTCATGACCTTCATTCCTTTCACCTGTGGTCTTATGGGCACAATATGACCAAGGATTGGGGATGATCCCCAAAGTCCCTCCCCTTAGCGCTCGGAGGTCTTTCCCTGTGGTCTTGTGGCTATCACCGTGACCAAGGGCTGGCCCCTCAGTCCTTAAATCCGCTTGTGCTACACCAGGGTCATGTGAAGGACCTATGACCAGGGGTTAGGATTAATGTCTATCCCCTCTTCATTGCTCCATCAGTCTTATCGGGTTGCAGGTGATTGGGGGTTGGGGCTCACTGCCCGACCCCTCCTCCCAACATGCCTCCAATTAAACTTTAAATAGAAGTTGTGCCCTTAAGGGTTAATTAACATGGTGCAGGGAAGTTGGTAATGCGTTGGAGTTGTAAAGTGAAGGTTTTTAGTTTGATCCCACTAGGCCTGTGGAGTCAATACAAAAAAATTTAACCAATGTGGATGCGCCACGCGACAGCCTTCAACTAGACCACGTGGCAGCCTCCCATTACGCCACCAAAACACATTGCAACCAATCAAATTGTGACAACCTGTGCCTGTACGATCACGTCACTTAGAAAGTCGCGATTGGTCCCGTATGCCTTGTTGGCATGTTGACCTCATCATGACATCAACAGTACGGACTACCCAGCCAACAACCCAGTTAACCCACCTAGAATTTTTTTTAATTGTTGAGACAAACGATCAGAACATCATAAGTTTGTCCTACGACATTGGATTGAGGTGATTCAAGTGTCGTTGGAATTAGAATGATGAACACTGTGAATTGACACTGGTTTCGAAAGATTCTGGAAACTTTCATTTTTGGGCTAAAATTTGATCCGTAGATCATACTTCCCCACTAGGAACTTTTGGACTCCAAAAGTTCATCTTATCCTAGTAAATAAAATGAGGAAAAAACGCAAAACTTTCCCAAACTCCATCCTTAATGTTTTGTTTTTAATTGGTGCCTTCAAGCTCCAATCAAGGTACTCCACCAATCCTCTGCATGAAGACCTTACCTTCCTGTCAAGAATCGAGCAACAACTCTTATAACCATGCATGAACAAAAACATTGATGGATGGAATTTGAACATTCTCTCCCAAACCATCTTTCAAGGCTCAAACAACTTCATATTGAAGTTTCATTGTTGAACACAAAATTGACTTTCCATCTTGGAAATCCGAAGCAATTCAATGCTTGCCATGCATTGATTCAAACTTTGCTTTACTGTCATCAAACTGTGCTTATACACAAAAGTACTCTGGCTACAATAATTCAATGACACATTAGGCTTTATCCACAAAAACATAGTCATTTCTTGTACAATCTTTATCAAATATTTCATTCACAACAAGCTTCATCTTGAACACTTGTATTGGTGAGTACATGACACAACTGTAGACAAATTGGACGACAAACATTGTTCATCCAAAAAGTACTTAAACATTTGGACTCATAAACAAGCCAACATAACATGTCATGTCAATGAAAAACATACTTGTTGCAAATATTTATTATTCTTATTTCACTTTACAAAGTACCCAAAAAAAAGTAATGACAACAACAAGTATTTACATTTTACAAAGCAGCAAATTATAGAAACAGTCTACCCAATCTTTCCCTCTCCTAGGCTTATGGGTTCTTTTTCTGCATCTATTCTGATTTGAAGGTTGCCATAGGAACTATGCCAGTATCCTCTTTGCCACCTATTACTTTCCTTGCATTGGTTTTCATAACCTCTTTATCCTTCTTGGGATGAAGTTTTGGATGAAGTTTCCAACACTTTTCATTCCCATGCCCATGCATGTTACAATGGGTACAAAAGTACTTTTGCTTGCCCATCGACAAGGAAGTTTTCAAATGTGAGGGATGCTCTTTGTTCTTGATGCCAAGAATTTGGTCCATTCTTTTGACCATCACCTTGTGTTGCTCATAATTAACCACACGATGGGAAATTGGATCACAAAAAGTGCAAGGATACATGTCCCACAAATAATCAAAATTACCAAAATTTTGAAAATTCCCATGACATTTACACCTATCCCTTGGGCTGTAACATTGATGATGTGGAGTGGATGATGACATGCAAAGTCCTTTGAACCATTCATCTCCCTTAGGAGACTAATTGACATTATCACTACCATATTGGTGTGACATATCATCATTTGATTATTTCTTTGCCTCAAATAGTTTATAGCACTCTCCACACTCTTTATGACCATATCACAATCCTTGATATCTTGGTCTGTCTTTCACCATGATAGGATTAGCGATTCCTTGGCCATTGATTCTAAGGCCTCCTCCTTCATAACCCATCTGAGCTAGAAGCTTCATACCAATTCCTTTGGTATGTTTTTCAAAGGATGCAAAAGATGTGTGATTAACATAAACTAAAAGGATTTGAACTAGAGATGTTGATTACCTCCTTGGACTTTCCACCCATATTTTCTGCTTTAGATTCTAATGACTAATTTGAAGATGACTAAAGCCACCCACTTTAACCAATAGGCATATAATGAGAATCTTTAAGATGCTTACAAAACTCACAAGCATCATTCTCCACATAGGGTCAATAACCTATGTCTAGACCATGCCCACATATTGGATTCGTTATGGAGGTATTCTTTGCTTTTTCTGGAGTGGAACTTTCACCAACTTGTTCCTAAAGCACATGCTGCAACTGAAGGCGCATATGCCTCTTCTCCTCTTCAACAACTTCAAGCATTCTCCTTAATTCAACATTGTCCATTTGAAGACACAAGTTCATCTTCTCTAGCTCTTGGAGACCTTCCATCTTATTGCCCATTCCTACAACTTGGTCAGAACCAACTCTGATACCAAGTGATCTAGAATTGAAGGAGAACTTCTCCTTCCTAAAAACCAACCGTCCATGTAAACACAATTTTTATGGTCTCTTCAAGGATAATGAGTTAGTTTTCATGTGAAGTTTAAACAATAAACATATCATAATTTAACTCATAAAGGAAAACATGAAGAGAGACAACACAAAATTTGATGACGGAGTTCATCCCCCCTGGTCTACATCTCTGGGCCTGCTAACATAGCTAGACCACTCCATAGATTTCAGTGATAAAGAGTACATAAAGTGTGTTGAAAAAAGAGTAGCTAGTTTCCCCTTCAAGGAAACATTCTCCTGCAAAGAAATATCACCTAAAAAGCATGACAACCTATATTCAGTCATGAAACAGTCAATAAGAAAAGGGATCTCACATCAATACCCTATACTCCATCTCAAAATGAGCATAACAAGTACAAAAATTCCACATTTAAGTACTAAAATAAAACTTTACTCAACAAGACATAATGAGAAAAGAGAAACATGAGTTGTACCATAGATTTCAGAATTACTATAGATAACATATGAAGGTTGGAAAACCCCTACAAGGTCCTCTCCATGCTCAAAAGCCTTCATAAACTACTTCAACCCATTGATTGATCCTTGAACCATGGAATAAAAACTACAAAAAGTCTCTTCAGGATTTCTTAAATCAATGAATGGAGGCTTCCATTGGATTCAGAATGTACAAAAACCCCTATTTGGACTCTTCTTGAGCTCCAAAAGGCCAAAAAATCATCAAGTTATCACTCTCCCAAATTTTTGTTGTTATTCTTCCACCAAATTGGATGAACCTACCAACCGAGAAACAAATCCTCCCTTAAAAATGCTTTGAACGTTTTGCCGGCATTCAGTGCAAACTGTCATAAAATTAATTTTTCCAATGACCCTTATGCTCTAAACCAGGGCCACATGGTGCCATAAGGCCAGGGGTTGGGCCAATGATTAGCCCCCACCGACCTAGGCCCCAAATCGATCAGGTTGTTAGTCATGTGGATGTTAATGTGACCGGGGGCCAGGGCTAACCGCCAACCCCCGCTGCTAGAGCCCTCTCACCAGCCCTCCTATGGTTTTATGGGCTTCCATATACCTAGGGTCAGGGCTATGACTTTGCCTAGCTCCCTTCCAGTTCGCGCCATGGTCCTGTGGGAGACATATGTGGCCATGGGATGGGGCTTATACATAGCCCTCTTCACCATGGCCTTCATTAATCTCACATGTGGTCCTGTGGGTGCAATACTATCAAGGGCTAGGGATGATCCCCAAACCTTCTCCCCTTAGAGCTCAGAGGTCTTTGCTTGTGGTCTTGTGGCTACCACCATGTCCAAGCGCTGGCCCCTCAGTCCTTAAATTCGCTCGTGCTACCCCAAGGTCATGTGAGCGACCTATGAGCGGGGGCCAAGATTAATGCCTAGACTCGCTTTGTTGCACCATCAGTCTTATGGGGTTGCAAGTGGCTGGGGGTCGGGGCTCACTTCCCAACCCTCCTCCAAATGTGCCTCTAATTAAATTTTAAATGGAATCCACGGTGGATGGCTCGAAATGTCTATTTAAATAATTATGGATGCGATAATCCCAGAAGAAAACGCTATACAAAATACAAATCACAGAAGCCTCAGAACAATAATAGAATCCACACCCTTAGGGGTTAAGTAACATGATGCAGGGAAGTTGGTAAGGTGTTGGAGTTGTAAACTGGAGGTCCATAGTTCAATCTTGTTAGGCCTAAGGAGCTAATACAAAAAAAATTAACCAAGGTGGAGGTGTCTCGTGGTGGCCTCCAATTGGACAACATGACAACCTCCTATTGGGCCACCAAAACACACTGCAACCAATCAAATTGTGAGGACCTGTTCCTGTACGATTACGCCACTTGGAAAGCCTTGATTGGTCTCGTACGCCTTGTTGGCATGCTAATGTCATCTTGACATCAGCAGTACAGGCTGCCTAGTCAGTAGGCTAGTCAACCCACCGACAAATCTTTTTAGTTATTGAGCCAAACAATCAGAACACCATAACTTTGTCATACGACATCAGATTGAGGCGATTCAAGTGTCATTGGAATCCGAATAACTAACACTACGACTTCGCATTAATTTCGAATGATTTTGGGAACTTTCAGTTTTGAGCTAAATTTTGATCTCCAGATCAGTAAATTCCATGGGCCATTACCATGGGTAACTACCATGGATGGATATGACTTTCCATTTGGATCATTCCTCCATTCTTAGGAAGAAATGGTCCCCATTTCATAGAGTTACCTCCTAAGAAGTGTTTTTTGAACATGAGCCAATGAAGAGAAGGGTTTTGTGTGGTTGACCCATAACTATGTTTTTTTGAATGACCCAAAACCATGATGGAAAAAATATGAGGATAGAGATACCCTATAATTCCTATGGTCCAATTGTGATGATGACAACATGTGACTTGGCAAATGGACTTCAATGGTAAGGGTTTTGTGGGGTTGACCCAAAACCATGGGTTTGTGGATGACCCAAAAACCATAATGAATGAAGATATGAGGATAGAGATCCCCTACAATGTTGGTGGCTAACTGTGATGTTAAAAGTGTGTAGCCTAACAAATGGACTTCAGTGACAAGGGTTTTGTGTGGTTGACCATAACCGTGATGAGATAGTTTTCTTGTTGGTGTGCCTAATACAATTCCAATGGTTTATATGATGGCTTATCTTTGTAAATTCTCACTATCTAATGAGATGTTATGAAATCTACCTCCAAGTACTAAAGTTACACATTTTTATATTCCCATTGAGATGATTTTATATTCCCACTACCATTACTTTGGCATAAGAATCAAACTTGTTAGGTGTCTTCATTGAAAGAAAAATAGAGTTACTACAACCTCAAGGTGAAGGCATAAATCATCAACAAGGGAAAAATTATCCCAAAAACTATCAAGGAACATAAAATGTTACAAAACTATAGACCATGAAGATTTTCTCATTCATGATTTCTCTGCATTTAATCTAAAAGTGGACAGGAAAATCATTCAAAGCCTTCTTAATAATTTCTCAACCATTATTTCTTACATAGCATTATGTACTATTGGAATATATATTTGTTGTTTCCCAAGATGCAAAAACCTTGTGTGTAATTTGTTAGCACTCTGTAATTTCCTTTGGTTGTAGGAAGGAAACCCAGAGGTAACCACAAACCACATTGAAATTGGAATCTAGCCCTTCTAGATTCAGAGAGGGCTCTCTCTATTTAAATCTTCAGTCACTTAGTTGATTGATTTTCTTATGTTTTAGGCTAGGTATTAAGATAAGAGGGGGCTGAGATTTAACAATTTAATGGAGGCAAAGACGAAAAATACATTGGGCATGGAGTCATATTAAACTAATGATTTTTTCAGTGAGAGGATAACAGATGATGGATATTTTAATAGGGGAAAGGTAGGAAATCCTTCTATCATTTTTAATCGAATTTCATTGCATAGGGGCGAGCATAGGAATTGTGGAATTGAACACATCTAAAGCATCTAGATGAGGATGAATTTTAGATGATCCTAATAGAAGAAAACATTAAAATGTACATTGAACCATAATAGAGCACTTAAAAAGTGAATTTTGAAACAAATTATGCTTAATTAAACATGAATACCTAACATTCAAGCAAGATGAATACCTCAGTGTTAATCATTCACTGAAAAATTTAAAATGGAAAACTACAATGCATGGTGTTTTCTTTCTTTAACCTAACCAACCAACCCTTTGCACATTAAATTTCATGAAATATATACAACTATCTCATCCTTGGACTTAGGGGGTCAAGCTCAACCATTTCCCCAAAGATATAATCAATTACATTAAATTTGGAACTGTCTGGTAGGAAATAGGGACCGAATTTTTGGACAAGAAGGGTCAAATATTAGATCATATATATATATAATCATGACCACTATTACAAAACCGAAGGAGGGTTTTATATATGAGTTTTTTCTTGAGAGAAACCTCCCTCATTTTTCAAAAATTCTTCTCCATCTCCTCGGAATATGCACCCAAAGATCATGACTAAAACAGGAAATGACGAAATTTGAAAAATAGGTTGTCAATATTCTTTCAACTATTCCAATATAGGACACCTATTACAAAAATTAATGAGGTTATTATAATTTAGCTTTTTTTTTTACAAACACCTCTTTCACTTTTTCAAAATTCATCTTCATTTGGTCAGAAACCAATTTTTAAGTTAACTTCTAAAACAGTAAAACAATAGCAAATCCCTTGCAGCAAAAGCGCAAAGATCTTCCTTTTCATATTATATGATCAATGTTTGAATGATGAACCTGCAAGAAACTTAATGACACTTTTCATAATCATTAGAGTCAATTACACGAGGTCTATATACTAATTTCATGGTCAAATTGTTGACTGTGTGGAAGCGCAACGCATTCGTTGCGCTACCTCAGAAGCGCAACGAATTCATGATTTGCATGCTTATGATCACCTCCTAGGCTTGTGAATGAATCAAACATGTAAAATATAACCTGAACATCATCATATACGCTTTGACTAACCTCTTTTCATACTGCAAACCCTTCATCCTTAAAAAAAATCATCTACAGCAGAAGCACAACACCTGAGCGCAACATAATTTCACTTGCATAGGTTTGGATGAGCACTAGGTATCTAAATGAAGAAAATAGCTTGATGATGATGTTGATAGTATTAACAACCTCCTTGAGACTCCATGAATTGAAATAGCACAAAAAACCCCCATCTTCTACTAAACTTCATGCTTATGATAGTAGTGCAACGACTGTGTGAAAGTGCAACAAATTGCTCAGGCATAGTAAGGAAAATGCAACGAGATGAGGATTCAAGGATTCATGAGGTCATTTGAGTGCTTTCCTCGATAGCTAAAGGAATAAATCAACAAACAAGTTGATAAATCATTCAAGGAAATGAGGATCTGAAACCTAGAGGTGGGTATGACTCTTGATTTGCAAAAGCGCAACAATTGTCCATGAGCGCAGCAACTCCCTTTGAGACTTAGCACAACAAATTCCAACTAATTTCCAAAATTCCTTCGGTAGAACAAGGAAATAATCACCGGTTTCATGGATGGAAAAAAAATGTTTAGACTCCCAAGATGACAAAAACCACCTTCAGGAATAATCATTGCAATTTGAAGTTCAAATCATGAAAGCGCAACAAAGGAAGATCTCATATTCATTGTTTTGAAAGGTTATGTCATAACACATGCTTGATTTAACAACAAAACTAACTGACATGACACCACTAATTTTCTTCAATGATGAGAGAATAATGACCAAGTACTATCTTCACTCATGACTTTTGATTACACATGACCCTAAACTTATTAAACCTAAACCTTAGGAAATCAATGACTATTTCCACCATTACTGGAAACATTTTTAACATCACCCTAAATCAAACTCAAACTAATAACATGATTTCACACTTCTTTAAAAAACTAATAACTTGATCTATATGAGATCATAATAACATTTTAGAAATTTACCAAAATCATAGAAAAGACTAAGCTTGGATTTTTACTACTATAACATAAGACACTAACATTGGCTCCAATGGGGATGGAATCCTCCTTGTGAGGTGTCAAAGAACATCATATACCATGTTCCAAACCATTGGGTTGTTCCGATACCACACATTCACCCTGTGACCTAATTTTCAACTAAATCCAAATGCAGATTGAAACTCAAACTGCAACTGTTGCAAATTCACTGCTGAAAATAAATAGTTGAAAACCGTTGTAAAATTCTCATTCCCATGAGCTTATTTTCACACCTACCTACCCTAATTTTCTCTATGAGTTTTCTGGTTAATTGAAATCGAAAATCCGATGCAGACATGAAAGAACTTTATCAACTAGTTGAGTTCTTTGCATGTGCTTGTTCACGAGAAAAACAAAAAACCTTCTTACTGATAACTCATTGAAAAATTTACAAATAGATTGAAATTCAAGAAAATTAGAAATCTTGGGACAATTTACTGTCTCCAACAAAACTGCAAAAGGGTCTTCAAATGAATGAACACTGAAATCTATATACCACGAATACAAACTTTCAGCTGCATCCTTGCTTTCATGCAATTTCAACTTATAGTTGTCATGATAGGGCTGCAAATTTTCATATGACTTTTGTAATGAAACCCCTGCTACACAAAACAATGATGTTGGTTGCCAAACTAAGTCTTCATCATTCCTATTTTCAAGCTCACAGCTAATCAAAAGATGAGAACTTTGATTGTAGAAACCATCCAAATAACCAACTATTGGATCATTGAGAACTTGAGAATATTGTTGCAATTTGTTGCATATTTGTTCCAATGAGGCTATATGATCTTTCATAAACTCACAACCCTTCGCTTTAGTGATAATTTAAAAAATATTATTTAGGAACTCAAATGAAGAAAAACATAATGGCACAAAACTACCTTGAATTAAGTCACAATGTTCTTGATGTTCAATAGCATAAGTGTGAGATTTTTGACTAATAATGCTAAGAAAATTCTCCTTCATTAATTGGAATGAAGCAAAACACATGGGAACATTTCCTTCACCTGATTTAGTACTTTCCTCATGTTCTTCATTGTTGTCATAACTGACATATGCAGGATGACTACTTTCTTTAAGTTGTTGAAACTAAACACTTTATGGCTAAGAACATGTTGTTGGTCACTCTAAAGAGTCAACCTCAAAATCAACACTATAGTCATCATTATATTCATCATACTTGGGGAAGTCAACTACATCTACAATGTCATCAAACATGAAAATTGGAAAAACAACTTGATCCTCTGCTGGCTGATCCACCAATTCACCTTCATGACTTTCTTCAAGTGAATACATAAAATAATCAGTTTCATGCTCATGGTAACATGAATAAACAACAAAATTGTTTGGGCCAATAACTTATTCTTCTTCTGTGGCATTTTCTTGGAAAGGAGGTATTATTTAAACTTGAAGTCTTCGAAAATTGGGATTTCTTATTCGAGGGGGCGCTTGTTGTTCTCTAACAACAACTTCTTTTTCCAAAGTCAAATTTTCCATTAGCTTTTAAATTGCTTTCATCATAACATCCAACTTGTTATATGATGAGGATGAAGGCTCTTCCTTAACCCCTCCCCTTTTTTCTGCTTTCATCTTGGCAATTTTGGTCAGTAGATTTGCTTCCACTCCAACAACATTGCTTTTCATATCCTCCAATGTGGTTGGATTCCTTTCTCTAGGTTGATAAGAAAGCTCAAAATTGAAGCCATCAGTTTAGTGAAGCAAACCCATCCGCAGGGGAAGTTTTATCTCTGCAGGTATTGAGTTGTGCAGCTTGTTAAATCTGGATGAAAACTCCTGAACCGATTCTCTTGGACTTCTCTTTAGTGTTTCATATTCAACCAATATATGTAGGGGGTTTTTCTTTGCTTCCCATATGGCAAGGAAAGTGTGCCCAAACTGCTGGAAATTGGCAATGCTTCTAGCTAGCAAGCTTCTAAACTATTTCTTAACTTCTCCTTGCAATGTTTGAGCAAAAGCTCTCATTAAAGCATGGATGTTCCTTTCAGCAGTGATGTTCTCAAGCTCTCCATCAAACTTAGGAAGATAATTGAAATGTTTTGGATTAAAGTCATGAAGAAAATGAGGTAATTTGGGGGTTTATATCTCTCTTGAAACTCGGAATATAATATAATATTTGGTACAAAAGCTATGATAGTGAATTGGGTCACTTGAGGCTGATAAATTGATCATAGTCATCATTAGGAGATTTTTCAAGAACAAAAGTGCAAGGAAAAGGAGATGTATTTACAATTTTAAAAGAGGGAGATTCAAGTGAAGATTTATGGCCATCATTAGAATACAACAAGTAAAGGAAAATTCTTTTAACATATTAAGGAAAGGAAGAGAGGTATCTGATGAAAAATAATAAAGTTTCTTAGAAAAACTGAAGTTTTGATACCTAGTTTTTCTAAAATGTCCCTCCATTTCTCTATCAATTAAAACTCATCTTCCAGTGGAATCTTTGAATCTTAATGTAACCTTGATTGTAATCTCTACGTGAATGGTACAACCTTCATGTGTTTGGATTCTTTTCACCATCAGAAGTCAATTATGATCTTTAGGATTCTTTCCCGAGGAAGATGGAACCTTTTGGTCCTAGGAAATGACGCCACTATGTTAGCACTCTATAATTTCCTTTGGTTGTAGGAAGGAAACCTAGAGGTAACGACAAACCACTTTGAAACTAGAATCTAGCCCTTCCAACTTCAGAGAGGACTCTCTCTATCTAAATCTTCAGTCACTTAAATGATTGATTGTCTTAGGTTTTAGGCTAGGTATTAATATCAGAGGGGAATGAGATTTAACAGTTTGATAGCAGGGGAGAAGGAAAATCCATTGGGCATGGAGTCATATTAAACTAATGATTTTTTTAGTGAGAGGATAAAAGACGAGGAATCTTTAATAAGGGCAAGATATGCAATCCATCTAGTGTTTTTAATCGAATTTCATTTTAAAGGGGCGAGTATAGGAATTATGGAATTGAAAACATCTAAAGAATCTAGCTGAGGATGAATTCTAGATGATCTCAATAGAAGAAAAACCTTAAAATGTTCATTAAGCCATAACAGAGCACTTAAAAAGTGAATTCTGAAACAAATCTTGCCTAATTAAACATGAAGACCTAAAATTCAAGCTTGATTGTAACAATATAGAAACTTAAAACATAGGATAACATATCACCATAAAAAACTAACACATAAATCCCTGAGAAAACATACCTTGGTCTTGATCATTCACTGAAAATTTTAAAATGGAAAAGTACAATGCACAATGTTTTCTTTCTCTAACCCTAACCAACCAACCCTTTGCACACTAAATTTCATGAAATATATACAACTAGCTCATCCTTGGACTTAGGGGAGTGAGCTCAACCATTTCTCCAAAGATAGAATCAATTACATTAAATTTGGAATTGCTTGCTAGGAAATAGAGACCGAATTTCTAAAAAATAGGGGTCAAATATTAGATTATATCTCTCAAATATTGGCAGTTGTTACAAAACCAAAGGACTTTTTTGTAGACGAGATTTTCCTTGAGAGTAGCCTCTCTCAGTTTTCGAAAATGCTTGTCCATATCCTTGGCATACACACCCAAAAATCATAACTAAAAAAGGAAATGACGAAATCTGAAAAATAGATGTAAATATTCATTTGAATCTTCCAATATATGACACATGTTACAAAAATGAAGGATCTTATTGTGATTTAGATCGATTTTGACAAACACCTCTTTCATGTTTTCAAAATTCATCTCCATTTGATCAGAAACGGATTTTGAAGTTAGCTGCTAAAATAGTGGAAAACACAACAAATCCCTATTGAGTCCCAAACTTACATCTTCCCTACATACCTTTTTAGCCTTTTTCTCCAGTTACCTGAACCTCCAAGCTATCAAATCATTGCATATTAGTTTAAAATGAGCATACAAATGGTTTCCTAACTATGTCTTGTGACTGCTGTTTGATTTAGATTTTTGCTCAAACAGCTGCAGAATCTTGTCACTTTCCGCAGCAAAATCAGTTTCCGCAACCTTTTTGTTAAATTCTATGCTACAAGTGTCTACTGAAGAACCCAGCCACATGGGAAAGCTACAAATGATGTGGACATGAAACGTGTCCCCTTGGTTCAGCGAAATCATCCACAGAAGCCCACGGTCAAAGCCGGTCAAACGGTGGTCAACACTAGGAGTTTTGCAGTGGCAGGACTCTGTTTTCATCACGAGGAGGATTGCGTGGCAAGAGCCTGAGATTTAGGAGGTGTGCTAACACCTGGAGACTGCCCGTGAATCGAATCCAACAACCCACCCTCCTTGGATTTACTTCCCATGGATACCATGCTGCTAAATTTCTGATTATGGTCTTTTACGTGTCTGTCTACCAGCGTAGACCTTAGGAATTAGTTATGTATTTCCTGCTATAAATAAAACATATTTATTTTATGACTGTACTGCAATATATGAGAAGACACTGATTTTGAGTTCAAATCCGTGATTGGTTTCTGATTGACCGAGATTGCAGAGGGCCCCTTTACACCAAGGTCCTATAGTTGCTGTATAGCTTTATGTTTTTCTTCATTTTACACTCTTGATGCCATAGATGTTTACTGTATATATTACCTTGCTCATGGTATTTATGTTATTTGCTTTCCATAGCTTCTTTTATGCTTTTAATTGATTGTCAACTGATCAGTGTTTTCATTTCAGGTTCTAATAGAAAGCCCGGGCAGTGCATATAGTTTTTGATGACTAATGACATGATGGAATTATCTTGTCGTTCTGTTGATTTGTTTTCTTAGTTCTAATTCCAGCACTGTTTATTTCTTTAGTTTTGCTTTATTCATTTACTTTTCTGCAAGATAGATATTATACTATTCATATCATTCTTCAGTTACCTCCTATAGCCAGAGCGAGTCGAATGGTGAGGGATTGAGTGTGAATGTATAATTTGATACTAGTTTATTTACTTTTGCAAGTTAGTGATTAGATTACTCATATCATTCTCGATTACCTCCTATAGCCAGAGCGAGTCGAATGGTGAGGGATTGTATGATGAATGTGTAGTTTAATCTTAGTTTTATTTTATGCAATTTAGATATCAGATTACTCAATTTGTGTATGATTACCTCCTATAGCCAAAGCGAGTCGAATGGTGAGGGGTAAAAAATGAGTTGATGTGATATGATTTAGTTCACTTTGCTTACAGTTTTTGAATTGCTTTGAGTTCAGTCTTTTCCTTTTTTTTTTTTATAGCAGCAAGGATACTGGGTTTCATAGTCACTAGTTCACTATTTTGTTTAGTTAGAATCTAGGCACATCTTGATTTCATCATTGTAAGTTTGAAAACCTTTAGAAAACTTTGAAGTTTGGAAATCATTTTAAAGGCCACCATTACCTTGAATACTTTTGTCCATACTTGATTATTATAATTACCATCTCACATTAGGGAATCAACAAGAAGATAAATCCAAAAACAAATCAAAAACTAAAAACGACAAAGAAATAAGAAAACGGTTATCTTGCATATATAGTGCACTTCACTTCAGTAGTTTACGACTCCCGGATTAACAATTTATATAACAATTTAGGACACACTAAATTGACCAAACAATCACCTGCAACAAAAGCGCAATGAGCTTCCTTTCATATTATATGATCAATTCTTGAATTTTGAACCTAAAATACACTTAAGGACACTTTTCAAAATGATTAGATTCAATTACATGAGGTCTAGATACTAATTTCATGGTCAGATTGTTGACTGTGTGGAAGCGCAACGAATTCATGATTTGCATGATTTTGATCACCTCCTAGGATTCTGAATGAGTCACATGTGTAAATTATAACATGAACATCATCAGATACCCCTTGAATAACATCTTTTCATATTTCAAACCCTCCATCCTTAAAAAAAAATCATCTACAACAGAAGCGCAACACAATGTCACCTACATAGGTTTGGTTGATGATGATGCTAACAGTCCTAACAACCTCCTTAAGCCTCCATGAACTGAAATATAACAAAAAACCCCCATATTATACTAATTTACTCCATGCTTATTATAATAGTGCAACGATTGTGTGAAAGCGCGGCAAATTGCTTAGGCACAACAAGAAAAAATGCAATGAGCTAAAGGTTCAAGGCTTCACGAGGTCATATGGGTTCTTTCCTCGATAGGTAAAGTTAAATCAATCATCAAACAAGATAAATAATTCAAGGAAATGAGGATCTGAAATCTGGAGGTGGCAATGACTCTTGATTTGCAAAAGCACAACCACTGTCCCTGAGCGCAACAACTCCCTTGTAGACTTAGGGCAATGAACTCCAACTGATGTCTAGAACGCATTCAATAGAACAAGGAACAAATCATCGATTTGTTGGATGGAAAAACAAATGTTTGGACTCCCAAGATGAAAAGAGTTGCCTTCATGAACAATCATTGAAATTTGAAGTTCAAATCATGAAAGCACAACAAAGGAAGATCTCATATTCACTGTACTGAAAGGTGATTTCATAGCACATGCTTGATTTAACAACAAAATTGATTGACATGACACCACTACTTTGCATTAATGATGAGAGAATAACAACGAAGTACTATCTTTCACTCATGACTTTGGATTACACATGACCCTAAAATCATTAAACCTAAACCTTAGGAAATCAATGACTATTTCCACCATTACTGGAAACATTTTTAAGATCACCCTAACTTAAACTCAAACTAATCACACGATTTCACACTTCTCTAAAAAAACTAATAACTTGATCACTAAGAGATCGTAGCAACATTTTACAAATTTACCAAAACAATAGATAATACTAAGCTTTTCTTTTGACGACTATAACATAGAACACTGACATTATCCAAATCCTAGTTTTATCAGCGTGGATGAGATTCCAGTACTTGAGTATTGTATCATCCATGAAAAACATAAATCCATTTGCATTTGCGTAACTTTCAAATATTTTAGGTAGGAATTTGTAGACTTTCCACCATTCACTATTTTCAACTCCTAGATCTAGATTACTCTACTCAGAGACCACAATCACACTCTTAAGTATGTGGTTGTACAACATTATCTAATAGTATCATTGGAAAATCCACTACAATGTATAATAAAAACTACATTCCCATAAAATTTCCTCCACCTGATAAGGTTTCTAATCTAAAAAACTTCACAAGAGCTTCCTATACTCCTTTATGCACCAAAGACAACTTTAGAGGTACAAATTCCTTATGATCCCCTTGAATGTGAACTAAGCTTTCTTGTCTAGATCCAATGTCATGAGTCTTGGTTTAATGTAACCCACAACCAATAGATCCTATAGCCACACAGTCATGAAAATTACATCTTTGTTTGTCCAAAATCCCTCCCTGGGCCGTCAATTAACTTAAATGAGGAATCTTTGGAATGTTTCCTTTTGATGGCTCTTAACACGCCACAAATAACTAAAAATATGTCACTTAATTGCTTGACTTTCCCCTTAATTTCGAAGTTCTTTGGGAGCTTAGTACACATCTGGTTTCTTGTGCTTGACCAATCACATCATCAATTTGGGAAATGCTTCCATGTATGGCTTCCCTCCCTTATAGAAAATTTGGTCCAGGTGACATACTTCGAGAAACCTTCTACTCATTGATGTCATTACAAACAGAGATAAGGAGCTCTACATGCTCCCTCATGTTATTAATGTTTCCTTTCGTACACTTAAATGTCAAGCGACATATTGACTCATTGCATCATTGATATCCAACAACTTATCCAATAGTGACCAGATTTCCATTTCCATGACTGATCCCCTACAATAACATTAGTTGATAATCCAGTATTTGCATACCCTCCGTGAGCACCGCATGAATTCCCATGACATATTTTCAGAGTGGGATGGTGTGGTAGGGGAATCGTCACGGGAGACAGTGAATTCATCCCCCTCCCACCGTGGTTGTGATGGTGGCAAAAAATGACGATACTTCTCCTTAATTTTCTTCAAATTTCCTGCATCAGACGCAGTAATGTTAAAATTCAAATTCTACGAGGAGAATCTGAAGAGCTCCATAAGGCTCGCCCCAACGACCATAAATGATGACATTCAGAAATGATCACGAGGAAACCATTAGGGTTTTACAAACACTATCAATAGAACTAGTGCCTAGATTATATTTGAAGCACAATTTTCTACCTTTTAGTAAAGAAAATCATAGACAATTAAAAGACGGGAAGCCAATAAAGTAGAGGAGGAACCGATCGACAATCGTCCAAAATAGAAAACACAGATACTGTACTTTCCCTCGCCCATATGCATTGAGATTCCTTATCTGAAATACCGACTCCAACCCATAAATCACCAACGCCGTTATTTGCAAGCGTTGGAAGTATACGACTATAAATTTTAAGAATATGCATTGAGTTTTGGCAGTGGGCATGTGATGGAATCCATTAAGTTATTGCTTCACCACATATGCATATTTGTATTCATATAGACACTTCATTGGATAATTTTGACATCTGTTTCAAATTTTGGTTTCCATAGAGTCTAACCTGCTCTCATAACATTAATTTAGATTTTTGGGGAAGGCCCCCAAGATTTGAAAAATTGAAATTCTAGAGAAAAAAGATAACACACAATTAACAAAACCACCAAGAAACATTTTATCAAAATAGAAAAAAATTGTAAAAGCTACATTGTGGTGGACAATTTGTCTTTTTTACAAAGCGAGGCCCAAAATTTATAGCCTTTCAAGTTATAATACCATGGGTAAATACCATGAGAAAATACGATGGGTAACTACCATGGGTGGATGCGACTTTCCTTTTGGATCAATGCAGCCTGGTGTGTTTATATATGTAGTGCACCAGTGCTACTTGTTCCATGAAGCACGCTAAAAAAAAAACATCTGCTAAAACCTTTGGTTGCCCAAATTTTTTCAATTGTGATGAATTTCCATTAAAATCTCTGTTAAAACCTCTGTTATGGCAAACAAATGTTTTAACATATTATTTTTTGACAATTTTTTCCAATTTTATAACACTAAAAACCTTTGTTATAACCTTTGCTAGAAGGTATTTTCCTTGGAGTGCACCTAGCTAACTAGATTGTTGGTGATTTAACAATAATTGTTTAGACAAGAAGGAAGCTACTCAATCCCCCTTTGAAAGCACAAGTAGCTCTACTATCCATGGAAGAACCAAAGGATGTTGAGCAAGCCAATCAAGATATTAAATGGATAAAAGCTATGCATGAAGACTTAGACCAAACAGAGAAAAATCAAACATGAGAACATGTTCCTAGACTAAAATACAAGAATGTCATTGGCACAAAATGGGTCTTTAGGAATAAGTTAAATGATAGTGGAGAAGTGGTAAGAAACAAGGCAAGGTTGGTATGCAAAGGTTATGCTCAAATTGAAGGACTGGATTTTGATGAAACCTTTGCTCATGTTGCAATATTAGAGGAAATTAGAATGTTTTTGGCATTTCCTTGTTTTAATAAATTCAAAATATATAAAATGGATGCCAAATTTTCCTTTCTAAATGGAGAATTACAGGAAGAAGTTTACATAGAACAACTAGATGGTTTTCAGTGAACAGAGAAGCCTGATTATGTTTGCAAGATTTAGAAGGCCTTGTATGGTCTCAAGCAAGCCCCTAGGGCATGGTATTCCAAGCTAGAAAACTACCTTCTCAGTTGTGGATTCAAAAGAGGTGCAACCAATAGCAATTTATATGCCAAAGAAAAGGATGGAAAACTCATATTGGTGGTTGTATATGTTGATGCTATTATTTTTTCCAGTGATTCAGACTTATTCACATGTTAGTTTGTAGTAGGTATGAAGTTCGAGTTCAATATGTCCATGCTTGGAGAACTTTCTTATTTCCTTGGACTTCATATTAGGCAGATCCCCAAAAGGATTTTCATTTCACAAAGCAAATATATCAAGAAAGTGTTAAAGAAGTTTGGCATGGAGGAATGTTCTTTAGTTTGGCAGAGTTGCCAAGCTTAACGGAAGTAATGGCAGAGCCACTATCCAAAGGACTAGGCAAATTTATCCCACAACGTAGCAGCAGAGTGATTTTTCATTGGTTGAAGGCAAAGCCCACATAATAGCTCAACTCGACAGAGGTACCCCAGCTGTTGTACCCCAAAGAATTATTAATGCATGTTTAAAGGGTCGAGCGGGATGACATAAGCCGATAGGTTAAAAGGAAAGCAAGTTATGTAGCGAATAAAGAGCCATGTCTCCATATCGACACATCGTTATGATTTTGGAGCCCCGAGCATGTTCGACCATTAACATGCAAGGGGGGTCACACAATGGGTGGTTTTCGTAAACCACAAATTTCTAGATCGAAGAAGGAGGTCGATTGTGTTACCCCCACTCACCCTCCCCTCCTTAAAACAACAAGTAGCCTAAGGGAGGTGCACTAAAACACAAGTGGTTATTCCCAATGGACTAGGTGATGTGGCAGATGGAGGGTGGAAAAAACATATTGTAGTAGAGGCTAGAACCCTTAAAAATTGTTTATAAAGGGAAAATAGCAAAAAAACCAAAGGCGTGAGACTCTTTTATCTCTCCTCTCTCGAGGAAACATGGCAACATTTAATTGGAGCCCATGACAACTCATCCCACTAGGTTGATCACAGAGGCGTAGAGAAGTTAAGGTCGGGATGAAACAAGCAGGCTAGGTGGTAACATGTGAGTGGTTGATGATGATGTCAAGACAGGGTCAACCAGAGGTAGACATGAGGCAAACATGTGGCATGTAGATTCAATGTTTTTAGGTACCAAAATGGGTCATTTCTAGGTGACACAAGGACCACTCTAGAAGCAACACGTGGCGTGTGTCACATCATCATGACATCATCCCGCTGGAAGGACTACGAAAGGATTTGAAGTGGCACACAGAGGAATAGGCGAGCTAACTAGGTGTCAGGCCGATGTAGCCATTGTTAGTGTTGACTCAACCCATAACTATGGTGATTGGGCATACATACAACATTTGGACACCAGCTTGATAGCTTAGCCGCGAAATAAAAGCCCAAAGGAGTTTTAAGGTGCAAAAAGAAAATGGCCAAGATGATGAAGCGTCAATACATGTCGACACTAATAGGAAACAAAGAAACAATAAATGAGAAGTGGAGCGAGAGGATCCCACTGACGGCTCATCATGCCCAATGCAACCCATAACACTTAAAATGGGTGTAAACAAGATAACGTCGATATAAAGGCATCGAGTTCCAAGCACTAGAACAAGTTTTTATATCGCAATGACCAAGGGCGAGAAGGCGAATTTATAAAGGAAATTATCCCTCGGAGGCTTAAAAGCAATTAAGTACCTAAAAGAACAAGGTAGGTCACGACATGAGGTTTTATGGCAGGAAATAGAAAAGGAGACAATGCAAAAGGGGCTAAAGGATATTATTGGAAGAATATATAGTTTAAGTGGCAGAATTGGTAGTTAAGCTAAAGTTAAGGGCCCTACTAATTGTAGTAAAGCCCTACTAAACGTTGTAAACTGCCAGAATAAAAAAATCTCATAGTTCAACTCATAGTTTGAGCTCATAATAGTAGGACAAAGGGTGTTAACTTCAAGAACACATTTAGAAGACATATTCTGAATAGAAGAAAGACAAAATTAAAGGCCCGTGCAAAGATAAAAGTGAAGATAACTTTAAATCAAAGAGGCCAAAAATATCAAGCCAAATTATTTATAAGCATAATTGATTGAGGAATTCTATAAGTTTTTTGCAAGAATTTGGGTGAAAGATTTTGTGTTGAAGCGAGGTGCTGGTGTGCTGGTTTGATGGTGTATTTCTCAGTAATCACAGACTGTTGAAGGTGGTGTTGGACAAATTGTTTTATTTTGTAAGCAAAGGTGACATTCATGGTTCTAGTTTGAAAATGGATGAAAGATGAATCATTGATATCAAGGAAGTTGTAGCTTGGAGATCAAGTGTTGGTGCTCCTTCCAATAGGCTTGTAGCTCCATTCAATTGTAGCTGATAAATTAGGGATTTGTAGCTTCATGTTGGTTGTATCCAGAGAAATTTGTAACAAGAAGTTGTAACTTGCCTTATGAAGGAATTAAATAACAGTTTCGAGAATTTGTTTGTTCCTTACGTTATCGATATTATTTGATGTTATGCTCATATGAATGAATTTTTTATGGTATCCTAATATCATTGCATAAGTAAAGAAAGTTTTTAAATTGTGAAAATTTCTACAATGCTGATTCATCCCCCCTCTTATTATTGTCTCGGTTTCCAACAATCATATAATTAATTGTTTGGATATAGATTTGTTGACCAAAATAATTCTGCAAGGAAATAAAAAAAACTCCATACTTAGTCATCTATATCATCTTATAACAAACTTTCTTTAATATGTGGGGTTTTTTGACATGTGCCCTTCCTTGATGGTTTGTTTATGTTTTTTACATCATTATCCCCTTGCTTGAAAATTATGACACTCCTAGTTCAGAGCCATTGATTATAACTAGTTTCTTTCATTTCCTCATTGGTCAAAATACTACTCCACAACTCGAATAATCATGCTTTTATTTTGTTAGCATTAAACCTCAATATTCAATCTTCCTTCTATGTAGTTAACCACCTAGAAATCATTGGTTTAACCTACAACATGTCTATCAATAGAGAAATTGAAAATTTTAGACATGGGCTACCAACATTGATCCCATTTAGTGCACAGACATACTTCCATGCGATAACTTGTTGTTTTTCTAGAGATTAATCTCTACTATCATTATTTTATATGTTTCCATTCCCACTTCATGATGTAACATAAGAATTGTGTTCAATATGACTCCAAAATCAATCTTTGTTACATATATAAAATTTGACATTAACTCACATTCGTCTTCAAGCTCCATAGGAGCAATCTCCACTACGACTTGAAGTTTTGCTCGAACTTCATAGGTTATGGAACTCCTTTCATGCTCCTCCTCACTCTCTTCATGCACACATTAGGTTGCATGTTGAACATCCACCACTTCGCACTCATCCTAAAGGACATCACATTCTTTTGGATAGAAAAACCTCTTACAATTTGGATATCCTCTACAATGTTCCTTCTCTTCTTTGCCTTTCTTTCTCCTACAATAACTTTTATTCTTCTACTCACAACTTGTATCCTAACCTTTCTTTGCTGCTTATTTTCCCACTCTTTGATTATTTTCCTTTATCACCTACATCTCTTCCCCTATCCAATATATGTCATCTATATTCAATCATTTTTCCTTTCAATTATTTTTTATTTATTTGCAACATATATAACTCAAAAAAAACAAAACACTTTCTAACCATTGTTTTTCATCCTATAATTACTACATTCAATATGTCTTTCTATAATTAATTTATTATCCTTTAACATTTTTAAACATTTCAATACTTATTGATATATCTCTTAATGTATCAAATATTATATTCTTAACTTTACCACAACAGATAAACTTACTCAATAATTGTTCTCATATTCTCCTTACTTTAAGCAAAGTTCATCTTTTAGGCTTTCCTAAATATCTTCATTCTTACTTTGTTGCTAGTTCCAATATATACACACATGCTTTTATACTAAATTAATAATGAGAAAATATTCAAATTCAATTACCCAATTTCATAAAATAATATTTTATGTACTTATAAACAAACAAATATTCTCTATTAAACATAAATAAATAAATACCGTGGCATAAAAAAAGAAGAAGAAGCATACAACGACTCTTCTTGTATTCTCTCTTCCCCTTAGCTATCACAAAACTCAATTACATATAAAGCCAATTTATAAGGGAGCATTAGTACTCAAAACAAGGACTTGAAATCTCCTCCATGTGTTATTTGTACCATTGAGGAAAACACTCAAACAAAAAACATCTGTGAGGCTGCCACGACGATGGAAATTTCATCAACATCTTTCATTAAATCTTGGGTTATGCATATATAAAAACAACAATATAAATTTAATCTTTTTATTTTAATATCAAATTTATTTATTTATTTATTTATATTTTTTCTACAGCGTTGAATAAATATGAAATTAAGATTGATATAATAAAATTTTAACTTATGTTTACAGGGTGTAGAATAGATGGTGATGGGGTGATGAGGTGAATAAACAATGATGTGGTGTGTACTATTAAGTCACTCCATGATGTGAAGGTTAGAAATTTTATGGGCAAAAATCGAGTCATGTTAAAGGTTGGTGTGGCCTAGCCCAAGTGTGAACCCTAAGTGATTTTGACCACTAGTGATGGGGTGAATAGACAATGATGGGGTGTACTGTTAAGTCACTCCATGATGTGAAGGTCAGAAATTTTATGGGCAAAAATTGAGTCATGTTAAAGGTTGGTGTGGCCTAGCCCAAGTGTGATCCCTAAATGATTTTGACGGCTTAAATGCCCTTAGCTTGTGGTTTCTTAAATCACGGTTCAAGCCTAATTTAACCCAAAAAAATTATTTTAACTTACCAATAAATTATAATTATCAAATAAATCATTTATCAACCTAAAAATTTTATTGTTTTGTGTTACTGAACTTAAGTAATGTATCAACTAATATATTGAAATATATAATTTTAGGAAATCACTAGAACGTATTTGCTCTTACGTGCAAGAAGCTCAAAGTTAAAGCCTCTCTCCTTATGATAAGTTGAGTACTTATTACCATGTCAATGCAAAGTTGGAGTTCAAAACCTCTCTCGCCTTATCATAAAGTGGGTACTTATTACCCTGTCAATGCAAAGTTTGGAATTTTTAGTTTATATTGATCAACCAATTTTATCGTAAAGTGGGTACTTATTACCATGTCAATGTAAAGGTGGAAATTATAATTTATATGGATCAACCAATTAAATTTAACTTTGAGTGTTTATGTGATGGAGTGTTATACAACTTATTTAGATTCTCTCTTTACAAAGAACCTGAAATTTTTTTGAGATGGGAGTAAATTAAGTATCAGCAATTTTGTTATAATTAAAAAAAAAAACATAAAATTAACCTTTAATCAATTTTTTAATTAAACATAAAATTTTAATCTAACTTGTTAGGATATTCCAATACATAGGAAATAGTTAAGTATAACTTGGTTTAGTGTAGAGTTAAGTAAAGTGTGTTTCTTTACTATGTACTTTTGTACTTTACAATCCGACGGTCACGATATGTAGTGATCCAATGGTTCATTCTCTCCTCAATATTACCGACACTTGATCTGTGGCTTAACACTCGATTGGTCCATGACTCTATTTAAAGAGCATGGAGGGTCATTTGTAGAGTCACTATTTATGAGAGAAGCTTATGTAAATTTTCCTTCTTTTATTAATAAATTGTCTGAAATGGTCGCGTTGGCTCAAGTCGTGGATTGTTTCCCTCTTTGAGGGTTTTAACCACGTCAACAACGCTGGTGTATTGATCTGTTTGTGAGCGGTGTCTTGGTGTTCTGTTTGAGGAACTTACCTTGTAAATTCCTACATGGTATCAGAGCTATTTGCGGGCCGTATCCATTGGTGATCCAACTCTGAAACCGATAAAGCTGCATCCGTCTGTCGTCTCCTAGAATCTACTATTCCCGACTGATTTCGGGCCGAAATGACTGCTCTATTGTGTTAGGAGCATCTGTTCCAGTGAGGAACCCCTTTCGTTTGACACAAAAAGGTTTTTGGTAGCCCTAACTATGTCATTTTTAAAATATGGAGGTATACAGTGTTTATTTGCAGTTTCTAGTTATTTTCTCTCTGTATATTTTGGTTATTTAGCTCTTTTCCTTTTTTAGTACAGGATCTATACCTTTCATTTCTGCGTATGTTCTTTGCCCCGCGACTCTGTGCGATATGGGCAAGTCAGAAACAGAAAGGAAGGATTTTTCTCATGCGTATGCTCTTTTTCGCCACGCCTTAGTGTGATCTCAGAAAATCAGAAACATTGAGGAAAATATTTAGTTTCCGGCTAAAGCTAACTTCAAGTTGTAAGGTTTGTTTTTTTTTTTATATTTCCATGTTGGGTTTTGTGTTTTTTGTTTTGTAGGGAAAAATGAGCTTTCTCAAGTAAGCACACAACCCAAAACTTCAGTGACTACAAAAAAAAACCCCTTCTTCTTTTCCAAAAATTACTAACCTTTTAATCTAGCTCACTTGGTCCAAAGCTACTTGATGAGAATAGAGGTATTAAGTTCAAATCCTTCTTGGTCCACAGCTACTTTATTAGATTAAGTTTGGAAAGGGGGCATATTTTTTTATTATAACATTATCATTCATTTTCGCACATTCCCGCACTTTGTCGGCATCTTCAACAACTTTTCTTCAAAAAGCCATAACTTCTTCATTTGGAAGCCGTTTTCAGAGCTGTTTTTTTTTAATCAGCCTAATTTTTCGAGATTTTCCATTAGAACACTTAGTTTTAGCATCTATAGCTTCAGTTCCTGTTAAAATGGAAAGTCCATACCAAGTTATTCTTGACAACACCATTTACTTCCAATGGTGGTCCTACATTGTGGATTTACTTAGAAGTAAAGGTATTTATAGAATAGCCTCAGGCCAAGAAACCAAACTGAAAGATGAAGATAAAGCAACTAAATTGGAAAATAGGAAAGATCAAGCATGTGGGTTGATAGGGATGTCTATTTCTCGATATCTTAGATTCCATATTGCAAAACTTGATACTCCTGATGAAGCAATGAAACATATAACTAAAGTGTTTGGAATTGAAAATGAACTTAGAGCCCATCAACTTGAAAATGAGTTGCTTACATTGGACCCCAATAATTTTTCTTCCATTGAAATTTTTTTGTCCAAGTTCAAGACCCTTAGACTTCTCTTGGAAGGCGTTAAGGTTAAGAAAGAAGATAGTTACCTTATCTATTCCGTTCTTACTAATTTGGGACCAGCCTACTCTGTGTTTGTTTCCACCTTCCATTCTACAAGAGAAGCCTTTATTTCTTAAGGACAAGCCTACAAGTCCCCTTCCTTTGATTCCTTTGTGATTCTTTCATAAGAGAACAAGAAAAACTCTTACATCTTGGTCTTCTTAATCTTGGAAACTCTTCTAAGGAAGCCTTAGTTGCTTAGCAGCAACCAAATTCAAAGAATCCTAAGAAGTCGTATCCTCAAAGGAATGGTCTTAAACCAAACAAGGGTCCTAAGCAATTCCAGTCTCAAAATGAAAAATCATTTCAACAAAATGATAAGACAAATAAAAGCAAAGGGAAGAAGACTGATAGACATTACCACTTTTGTAATCAAGATGGCCACTTAGAATCCAAATGATTTAAGAAGATGGAAGCCTTGGAAGCAGCAATGAAGAAGCATAACATCCATTTGGAGCACTTTTCAACTTCAACTTCATCTTCAAGAATAACACTTCCTGCATGTGGTTGTCAAGCATTTTGGTCTGGCTACGCACTAAATGTATCTTCTTCTTCCCATTCTCATGAGTGGCTCATTGATTCTGAAGCTTCTTATTACATGGCCAAAAACAAAGCCATGTTTTCTTCTTTAGATGATTGTAACACCAAAAATATATATGTTGGTGATGATAGATCTCTTAGTGTTGTAGGAACTGGAACTGTTCATATAGACAATGGTCAATTTAATGATGTATTATGTGTTCCCACCTTATTTCTATGGGGTAAAATGCACTGGGTGAAAAATACCCTCAAAGGCCTTCCTGGGACCTTCGACAAACTGTAAGATTATCTGCAAAAGCTACCAGTTACACACATGTTCATCTATCAAACATAAATTGACAGGGTATGGAAAGAGGATCACCTTTGGTTCCTTCTAGATTCGCTTGGGGATCTCCGTGCGACAAGAAGAACTCCTTCTAAGCCGGCTCCAAGACAATTCCTGCACAAAGGACAAGGTAAACCAATCACAACATACGCTTCTAAAAACTAATGTAAGAATCCATAACAAACATGTATAAATGTATAACTTAACTACTCAACTTGACAAGCATCAAAATGAACAAATAAATGCACAATATCACCAAGACTTTGGAGTAGGGAACACAACTGCAGTTCTATATTCAAAATGGAAGAGTAATTACAACAATCCATTGTATCAGCCTTCCTGACCCCTTCTTCCTCTCTCTCTCCTTCTTTCAGCTAGCTCCTTCAAGAATATGACAGTTCACAACAACTCTATGGGCTATCCTTCCAAATGCTATGACCCTTTTGCAATGGCCCTCTCATTGCTTATGTAGCAATCGAATTAGGGCTGCCAAGCTCCATCTAGAGTTCATTAGGAAAAAAACCATGAACCTGCCCTGTTTACAAGCTTTTTCCCACTTGCCTTCATTCTGAGAATATAATTTCTCCAAATATCTTGATTTTTGGAGTTTCCTTGCTTTTCTTGCACAAATTTAGGGATTTAATATCTAGATATTTATGAGCAGATTCGTTGGCATGACCTTTTGAACATCACTTAAGTTCACTAACACTCCCCCTAGTCTAACAATAAGAGTTAGCAGGGTGACTAACACTCCTTTATGCTTGGTAATAAGCTTTATAAAGTAGGTTGTTAGTGTGGATTCTGGGCCTGCAATTGTGGTCATTGCTTCAATCATCTTGTCTTTCACTTCTAAGTTGATTAGGAGGTCAATTTTTCCTATAACAGATGCCCCCTAAAGTATGAGATCAGAGGTAGAGACCATGGCCGAAATACTTTATGAAAAAACACTGTAATTTACTGTCAAAATCTTTGTAGAGAGAGAGAGAGAAGTTTTGAGCGGCAAGGAAAACTTGATACAACAAATATACATATATATAAATTGCTAAAATCATGTCCTGAGTCGGGCATTCCCATGCTCAATAGCTATGTCAGAGTAATTTTCTCCTCGGAGATATAAC
>APFE030409945.1:0-10381 GCA_000404065.3 Pinus taeda | reverse complement strand
GCATGACCTTCTGAACATCACTTAAGTTCACTAACGCTCCCCCTGGTCTAACAACAAGAGTTAGCAAGGTGACTAATACTCCTTTATGCTTGGTAGCAAGTTTTATAAAGCACGTTGTTAGTGTATAGAGAATGTTAGTGTGGATTCTGGGCTTGCAATTGTTGTCATTGCTTCAATCTTGTCTTTCACTTCTAAGTTGATTAGGAGGTCAATTTTTCCTATAACAGATGCCCCCTAAAGTATGAGATCAGAGGTAGAGACCATGGCCGAAATACTTTATGAAAAAACACTGTAATTTACTGTCAAAATCTTTGTAGAGAGAGAGAGAGAAGTTTTGAGCGGCAAGGAAAACTTGATACAACAAATATACATATATATAAATTGCTAAAATCATGTCCTGAGTCGGGCATTCCCATGCTCAATAGCTATGTCAGAGTAATTTTCTCCTCGGAGATATAACAATGCTGGCTGCCAATATGGCACAGGGCAGATCCAGTGTCATAATAGATCATCCTGAAATAGCTGTCTCCAAAGAACAATATCGCAGCTTGGGAGAGGAAACAAGGCTGAATGATGCAAGCCTCTACCCAAGGTCTTGATTCTCGCTTCACCGAATAGCATAGATCGGTACATGTGATAATATGTGTTGACGTCGAACATGCACGAAATCATCTGATTACCAGCCAATAATGGAGACTGTTAACAGATGCGAGGAAGACCACCGATAATGGTGATGATCTCCAACATGCACAGTGCAAACTAACGAGTGTGAAAGATTTTTCATCATCGAACACTCGTAAAATCGCTTAACCAAGAGCCAATAATGAAAACCCGTGATCAAACACAAGGTTACTTGCCACTAATGTCTACAAGCACCAAGGCACTGAATGTGTTTCTGGGTTATCTTCCTAGATAGAGTGTTGAAGTCGATAGGAAGAAACCTGTCGAGAGGTAGGCAATGACGTGTCCTACATCAGTCGACATGAAACCAGACAAGGATGATTTTGTTTTTTGAAGAATATTTTGAGCTTTTTGGTCTAAACAACGGAGGGCATGATGAAAGGATATGTAGGATCGGTTGATAGAGGAAACAAATGGGAACCCTTGAACAATAGAAGGCATGACAACGGTTTTAACCAGACAACACTAGACTCATGAACACTACAGAGTGTTTAAGATACAGAGATGTAATTACATTAGGGTATATAGGCTAAAAACTCATAGATTGGTAGGGTTCATACTGAGAGGCTATCAAAATGAAGGTTTATCTGAGGGAGTACCATGTTCAAGGGAACGAATGCTACCAAACCACGCTTTCAAATATAGGATACTGTAATATAGGATACAGTTGTATTGTCCACTTTCCCCGTCTGATTTTTTTTAATGAGTCCAAACGGGTAAACTCATCGATCTTTTCATGTTTAAAGAGTCTGAAAATGATCAAAAAAAGAACAACTCTTTGCCCTATCTGATTAGTTTAATGATTCCAGACAAGCAAACTCATTGATTTTTTCATCTTTTAAGAGTTTGAAAAGTATCATAAAAAGAACGACTCTATATCTTGTCTGTGTATTTAAAGAGTCCAGACTAGACAACTCAGTGGTCTTTTCATATTTAGAGAGTCTGAAAACATCGTAAAGAGAGACTCCATGGTGGCCCCTTTGTCATAGTTGTTAATCGAGGGTGAAAAAAGGTTAATAGTATACCCGGATCGGTTACTTTTCCGTATTTTAATCTATTGAACCCGGATAAAGAGAAAATTTTCTCCAATAGATGTCGACCTCATTTTGTTACGAGTACAAGGCGATGAACTAAATTCGTGTTTTGTCGTGACACTTTAATGAGCTCAGTAACAAAAACTCGGGATTTTTCATTTTTTAACGAGCAAGAAAAAGTACCTGAAAGAATGCTCGGGTCATCTTTAGCATGTTTAACGAGCAGCAAGACACAACTTGGGATTTGTTTAGTTTAAAGAGCGAGACAAAAGTGCCTAAAAAGGATGCTCTGTTGGTCTTTTTCAGTTTATGAGCTGGAACAAGATCAAAAAAGAGGTGCTCAGAGCATGGTTTGCATATATTTAATGACTGCAAATGATGAAAAACTCGAGGATGTTTATATTGTTTAAAGAGCGATAAAATATCCATAAAATTGATTTACTGGTTGTGGTATGGATTTTTAACGAGCCCTACTACAAAAACTCGGAGATGTTTATATTTTTTAAAGAGCAATAAAATGTCTCCAAAAGTGCTCTACCATTGTTAGATAGATTTTAACGAGCTTAACGATGAAAACATGGGGATGTTTATATTTTTTAAAAAGTAATAAAATATCCCTAACAGTGCTCTAATCATCTTTGTAGTAGTTTAACGAGCCCAAAGAAGAAGACTCGAGGTTTTTCAGATTAACGAGCAAGAAAAATACCATAAAAAGAATGCTCGATCTTTCTCAATCTCATGCTTGACATTAGAAGGGTCTATGCCATGCATTTCCTCATAAGACCAAGGAAAAACATCGCAGAAGTCCCTAAACGGGTAGGTGAAGCTCATAATTTCCTCAAGATTGTGATTGGCTCCACTCTGTATGTTTTCCACGATGCCTGTCATGATAGAAATATCAAGGAGAAATGTTTGTGAAATATTGCCCCTGTTTCCTTCCGAGTCCAAAAGTTGGATAGTTGTATACGGTGAGGAAAAAATTTCATGTGCGTCAGGTGACAGGATTTGAAGAGGCATCATGTCCGAATCAGATATAGAAACATGATGGTGCAAATACTCCCAAGGTCACTCTTCTAACCTCATGATCTCTCTAATAGCTTTGTCCAATGGTAGGACTTGATTGAGTGGATCAAAAGAAAGAGCGGTTATGGGAGGGGCAGTGGTACCATTGGCCAAAACCAAAGTGACCGGAGATTCGGACGCAAATTGAATGGCTTGGTAGGCTGATTCAACTGGTAACAATGAAATTTTATCTCCATATGTGTCAATGTCTGAAGGAGCCGATACGATCCATGGATTAGTCTGTTCATGAGGAATACATGAAAGCATATTGACCATCTGTTAAACCTGCGGCGGCTAAAGAGGGAAACAACCCATGAGGGAAGAAGCCTTTAGTAGACCAGTACCTAAACTGACATAAGAGTCAGTTCCACCTCCTACTAGGGGTACGAAGCCACTTGGTAGTGGTGAATAATCAGGAGTGCAAAAATACAATTGATCTATTGTAATAACCTTTCCATCCAATGGAAATTGGATGATGCGAAAGATAGTAGATGCGACGGTTGTCATGGCATATGTCCAACTACGACCCAACAACAGATTATACTTGAGTTTCTTGTCCATGACTTCTACGTCCACCATTACTATTTTCCCAGTCAAAGTGATGGGAAAACTAGCTAGGTATCCTTTTGGGACAAAGGTGTGGCCGTCAAAATCTTTAAGGGAGTTCGACGACGGGGATAGGGTTGGAGAACCCAAGACAAGCCAACATGAAGCCGACATGACGCAGGTTGAAGCACCTTCGTCGATCACAGTTCTGTGTATACCTTTACCTTTCATGGTGATATGCACCTGGAATGCAAGCTGGTGAGAAAGGGGAGGTTTACACTTGTCCATGTCGAAAATAGCAAGCATGGAATTTACAGGGTCAATACCTCCGATAGTCAAAAGCAAAGCTTTCCATTGGCTGGGGCATGTTTGTAATACTTTGAATGTCGACATAGCGGACGGTGCTTGCACCAAATCCTCTATGATATTATAGTGTTGGGCGACACATGCAGATGTATTTTGCGTTGTGCATCAAAGTGCCCCTTTTGGGGGTCGAATTACAAAGTCCTCAATCAGCCTTTCGATATGCAGATCATTGGGTGGAGATGGGTTTTTACCTAAGGATGGTTCTGCTGCTGCAGCAACAGGAACTCCATAAGATTTGGATCTACCATTCCAAATGCGTAAATGACAGAAGATCCTTCTCTAGCTGAAGGATGTTGCGAACCATCATTGCCCCCTGGTGTGGGTTACTGTTGGTTGGAAATAAGATTTTGTTGTTGCTGAGTGGGAAAAGGATTCCTAAGGACAACGGGGGTCTTACTAGTATCCCTTTTAGCAAGGTAGTCTGTGCATTCCTGAAGCCGCGGACAATGCCAAGTTTCGTGGTCTTCAACACAGAGTTTGCAAGGAAATCTGGCAGGTGTATCCTTTTCATCAACAATAGGTGCAACAACATTCTGTTTTGGGTTGGGCTGCTTTATTGACTGCTCCTCAGAAGGAGCGGTCTTTTTCTTATTCTTCTTTTTCTTACCATTGGATTTTTGTGTAGACTGCACATAATTAACTGCGGTGGCAGGAAGAGCAGTTGCTTTGGTAGAGGGGTCCATGGCCAGCTTGTCAATGGAACCACTGATTTGTTTTATAGCAACCTCGGAGGTTGCGCCGACGATCCCGTCGGCGTGCGCTCCAGGGTGCTGAGTGGTGGGAGGATTGGGGTTACGGAGAGCATAGGGGATAATGTCGTAGAGAGTGCCAAACTGTGAATAAATCAAATCTAAGTGTTGGGCATGACGTATGGATTGGTCCTCTGTGACCGCACCACCTAGAGCGACATCTCTAGCGATTTGTGGGAGTGACGACTTACCGAACTAGTCTGTTAAGAGAAAATTAGGGATGGGATCTTTGACTAACCTCTGTTTACATCTCCATTCATGGATATGATTGGAGATGTGGGTGGTGGTATCCCGACAAAACGAAGTAAGGAGCTTTGTTCCTGTCTCATAACGGATAGGTAACTGAAAGTGCTTTAGGAACTCCATCGCTGAAGTGTCAAAGGTATTCACTGACATGCGTGGTAACTCAATATACCACTTTGCTGCATTTCCAGTGAGGGTGCGGGGAAAAAGACATAGCCGGACACTCTCATCCACCATAGAGTTAGAAACACACCAGAGATGGTAGGCGGTGACATGAGTGCCCAGATCCTCCCCTTGTTTTCCGTCGAACATAGGAATGTCCATCGGTATTTTATGTGGGATCGGAGGCCATTGTAAGTTGTGGTAGATGGGGTCATTCGTCAACTTGTAAAAGTCAGGAATATCCAATGTTTCCAAAAAAGGAAAATTGTTGGGTGCCCCCGACTCGTACCATGGTGATGATGGATGACCTAATGAGCTCTGTGCTCCTCCCATCGTTTGGTTCCCCATGGTGTACATGGGCTACGTGGTGTAGCAGTTTCTTTGCGGTACGGTGTTGTAGAGTGGATTTCCATGAGGATTTTGGTACTGGGGAATGAAGTTTCCCCCAGTATAAGCGGTGCCCCCTTGACTCATCTGAGCTTGTGAGTAGGGTGCCCCCATGGATTAGGTGGGAATCCCTTATGGATTCCCAACCGACACAAAAATAACTATATGGATTTGATTGAAAGAGGGAACACTCATGCCAATCAGCGACTGTCCATGCATGCCTAAGAATGGTGGGGGAACTGTGACATTCCCCACCGACATGTACATATTGGGAACTGCCCCAGATATTTGAATCTAGGGGTTGGAATTGTACATTGGTGGTCAACCTTGTTGTTGGTAAAATGGAACCATGCCCATAGTGCCGCATTGAGTGCTATATGGAGCACTATATGTGGCACTAGTCGAAGGTATGCTTTGTGGCACCATAGGAGTGGAACTTGGCATATGCTGGGTTCCACTTATAGAGGGTGTTATGTGAGTTGCAGTACCTGGGATGAACGAGATAGTGGGATTCCACATTACCGATGTTGTAATGACCATCAACTGGGGAAGTGGTAGAGGACCAACAGTGTCTCTATAATTCCAAAACCCTTGAGGCGTCGACTGGATAGATGGGAAAGTTCCACCTACTGAAGAAGGAAGTACAGGTACCGCGGAGTAACGATAAGTTCTGACAGATCTGTAAGCAGAGTGTTAAAATGAGGAAGAAATCCTTCTGTAAAGAAATCCTCCAGAAAACTAGAATCGTCAGTCATCCACATAGATCCTATGTGCGATTTAGGAGACTGATTGCTCGAAGATGAGGAATCCGAGTCAATGGAACTCGACGATCCTCCACAATGAGTGGAGGAAGTCCTAACAATCATATGGATTGATGATGAGGGCCGGATGTAGCCCCAATGACTGTTAAGTTTTATCAAATAGATTTTAATGTGATATTCTTTAAAGTCTAAGAAACGATAGCACTTAGGTACCTAAAAATAAAAAATACATTAAATATGTCAATCAACAAATAGAGAGAAAATACCTCATCTGATAAGAACCGATTACTGGAGATGAAACCTAGTCTCTCAATGAATAACAAAGAAGGATGGCCAAATGTACGGTTACGATTATTTTTGTGCTTCGCCCGAACCTCAAATTGAGGGGCCAAGTACTCTCATGAAGACGAGCACCCCCCCAAAAACTGAAGACAAAGTAGATCCATCCATTTTAGGTACTAGGACAGCCCATCCCAATCACCTTAGGTAAGTTCCTAGAAGTTTTGGCCACTAGAGATACCTAAAATCACAGACATTACCAGGGGGAACATAGTCGTAGACAACACGCTATGTGGACAGGATATCTGAGTCCCCGACTCAGTTCCGAAATCCCCGAAGGGACCCCTAATACACATAATGCCCAAAGGAGTTGTAAGACAAGGCATGCTACCTTCAATTACAGTCCGATGCTGTCTCGTATTTCGCTTCCTTGTTAGTGGAGTGGTCCTGGTAATATGAGTGCAGAAGGATTTTTCACTTGTTAATGACACTAGTTTTGATTTTCAACCTTGGGCAGTTCAATCACATGCTTATCTCAAGGTCCTAATCTAGCTAATGTTGGTTTGCTCAAAAAGAGTAACTGATTGATTTTAATGTAAATTTTAGTGTACTTGCTTATTTGTCTTCAGTAGGGGTGTTGACGTATGAATATGGTGAGACTCTCGACTCAATAAACCATGCAGAACAATGCTTTGAAAAAGAAAAATTTCAATTTCTTATGCAAACAAGTCTTATTCTACACATGTATCATTTCACATATTCATGGATTCGTCAATGTATTTAAAGCCATTCAACACTTGTAGAACCGAAAGTTTCTTTTCTCAATATTCCCTAAAAACTACTGAAAAACCAAAATGAAGCAGCCTACAACTATTTCGACAGAAGGAGATATACATTTTATCATCGTTTCTTAAAAAAAAAAAATGTCTTTTAAGAGAGAAAAACTAAAACATTTTTTTAAAAATAAATTTTCAAGACACCAAATTTGTTAACATGATACCGTTGCAAATCTTATTTTAGCCCCTGAGACAAGTTCCCCCCTTTTGGTCCACAAAATTTTCTGAAAAACATGGAAATGGGAGACTAACGCTTTGTTTCTTTGTAAACAAAGAGTTAGTTTGGCCACTAACGCTCCTTGTGCATAGTCAAAGAGCTTTATAAAGCCCTGTGTAGACTAACAACCTGCGTTAGTGAGGGAAATAACTCAAAAAGAGGGCTTTTAGGATCAGTTTCTGAGGAGAATGCAACTTTGCAGGATGCAACAAGATAGATGGTGGATCAGAAAAGGATTTGAAGAAGTGGGAAGCTCATAGAAGAAAGAGAAGATATGAGAGGAGTCTAGGTAATTGAGAACTAGATGTATAGTCCCCAGCAGAGTCGCCAATTCTGCTATGGGGTAAAATGCACGGGATGAAAACTAACCTCAAAGGCCTTCCTGGGAGCTTCAACAGACTATAATATTATCTACAAAAGCTACCAGTTACACATATGTTCATCTAACAAACATAAATTGACAGGGTATGGAAAGAGGATCACTTTTGGTTCCTTCTAGATTCGTTTGGGGCTCTCCGTGCGGCAAGAAGAACTCCTTCTAAGATGGCTCCAAGACAATTCCTACACAAAGGACAAGGAAAACCAATCACAACATACGCTTCTGAAAACTAATGTAAGAATCCATAAAAAAACATGTATAAATGTATAACTTAACTACTCAACTCAACAAGCATCAGAATGAGCAAATAAATGCACAATATCACCAACACTTTGGAGTAGGGAACACAACTGCTGTTCTATATTTAGAATGGAAGAGTGATTACAACAATCTATTGTATCAGTCTTCCTTACCCCTTCTTCCTCTCTCTCTCATTCTTTCAGCTAGCTCCTTCAAGAATATGATAGTTCACAACAACTCTATGGGCTATCCTTCCAAATGCTCTGACCCTTTTGCAATGGCCCTCTCATTGCTTATGTAGCAATCAAATTATGGTAGCCAAGCTCCATCTAGAGTTAATTAGGACAAAAACCATGAACCTGCCCTGTTTACAAGCTTTTTCCCATTTGCCTTCATTCTCAGAATATAATTTCTCCAAATATCTTGATTTTTGGAGTTTCCTTGCTTTTCTTGCGCAAATTTAGGGATTTAATATCTAGATATTTATGAGCAGATTCATTTGCATGACCTTCTGAACATCACTTAAGTTCACTAACGCTCCCCCTGGTCTAACAACAAGAGTTAGCAAGGTGACTAATACTCCTTTATGCTTGGTAGCAAGTTTTATAAAGCACGTTGTTAGTGTATAGAGAATGTTAGTGTGGATTCTGGGCTTGCAATTGTTGTCATTGCTTCAATCATCTTATCTTTCACTTCTGAGTTGATTAGGAGGTCAATTTGTCCTATAACACTTATTCTGCAACCTTCTATCTGTATATCAGATAACTCATTCAGGTGAAAGTAAAATTGTTAAATTTTCACCTCACGATGTTGTAATTAAGGACCTAAGATATCCTAGACATATTTTAGCCATTGGCATTGCTGATGATTCTAGAAGGTTGTATAAGTTTAACAACTTTGGGTCATCAAATCTTCCCTCGGTATTTGTTGCTTATAATGATGAAGTGAGCAAACTTTAGCATGAGCAATTTGGTCACTTAAACTATCGCTCCCTTTAGAATCTATGTAAATAAAATATGGTGACAAGTCTTCCAATGGTATCTTGCAGAGATGATGTTTGTTCTAGATGTGTACTTGGAAAAAATCATCTAGATAGTTTTGAAAAACATGCCTCTTGTCACGCCTCAGCCCCTTTACAGCTTGTGCATAGTGATTTATGTGGTCCACTTCCAGTTGTTTCATTCTCTGGCTACAAGTATTTCTTAACTTTCATTGATGATTTCTCCAGACGCACTTGGGTATAATTCTTAAAACTCAAGAGTGAAGTATTTAACATGTTCTTGGCCTTTAAGGCCTTTGTTGAAAAACAATCTCTACATCAAATTCTTAAGCTAAGATCTAATAATGGCGGAGAATATGTTAACAACAAATTCATCAACTTCTGCACTGAGAATGGAATTCAAATGCAACATACTGTTCCATATACTCCACAACAAAATGGTGTAGCTGAAAGGAATAATCGCACCTTAAAGGAAATGGCTAATTGTATGCTTCAATCTAAAGGACTTAGTCTTAATTATTAGGCAGAAGCAATTAACTGTGAAAATTACATAATAAATCGCACTCCTACTAAATTTTTAAAGAATATCACTCCTGAAGAAGCATGGAGCTCAATTAAACCAGATATGAGTCACTTTCGTGTTTTTGTAAGTGAAGCATGGGCCCATATTCCAGATGAGAAACATAAAGCTTTAGAAACCAAGAGTGAAAAACATATTTTTGTTGGATATTCTAAAGATGTCAAAGGAAATAGACTTATTCCATTTAAGTCTAAAAATGTTATCATTAGAAGAGATGTAAAGTTTGATGAAAATAAATCGGCCTATGAGCCTAGTTCGGCGCATGTTCCACCTCTCTCTATCTCTTCTACTTTTGAACATATTTCTTCTTCAGATGATGAAAGTGAGGATGACAATCCTCCCCCACCTTCTCAAGATCCTCCTTTAGCTCCTTCACTTCCAAAATGGGTCTGTGCTACTCGGGATGCAACAGGTGATCTTGCCGGTGATCCTACAGATCAACACCGTACACATTCTCAATTCGAAAGAGCCTCTTCTTTACTGGCTCAAGTCTCAGCAAATTATGATCCTGACACCTTTGCAGAAGTTTCAGGCCATTCAGATTAGGACGCAGCTATGAATGAAGAATATCGTTCATTATTGGAAAATGATACATGGGATCTTGTTCCTCTACCAAAGGGACAAAATCTTGTTAGATGCAAATGGGTTTACAGAACCAAGTATGGACCAAATGGGAAAGTTGATAAACATAAAGCTCCTCTTGTTGCTAAGGGCTTTTCACAAGTTGTAGGCATTGACTATACTGAAACCTTCTCCCCTATTGCCAAAATGAACTCTATCTGCCTTGTTCTTTCCCTTGCTGCCTCTTTCAAATGGGAAGTCCATCAGATGGATGTTCAATCCGCCTTCTTGCATGGGG
>APFE030409937.1:0-16315 GCA_000404065.3 Pinus taeda | reverse complement strand
ATGGAATTAGTAAGTGGCCAACCACTGGGCATATGACTTGTATTCATGGGCTGGACAGTAGTGATGTGGATTATGCAATATCTGGCATCCATGTTCTCAACGATATTGTAAATTTTGATCTCCTAAATAACCTTGAGCCTCATTCCTTTATCATTAACCTTAAATCTTGACATAAACACCAACCACATGTAAACAATTGTGAGAGTCAAAGCCACATTCATTTTAACAAAAGTCAAATGGATCTCTTTTTATAGGATTTAAAGAGGGATTTATGTTTAATGTATAATGATAACATTAATCACATCTCCCAAAATTTTACTACAACCCTTTCCATTACCATTAAAAAAATTCTCTACTGAAGTGTTGTATAAAAAGAATAATAGAACTTTCAACTGTTGGTGTCATAGAAATTATAAGTTTGGGAGGAATATACTTTTTCATAAAACAAAATAAAATAATTTGACCCCCTTAAAGAACTGAAATATTTACCTTAAGAATCTTTATGACCACTCGAATACCATGGGAAACCTCTTAAACACTCCTATAGAGGAGGATATCTTTTCTTTGGAAGACATGGAGTTCGAGATTAAGAAACTCACTAATGGGAAAGGTAGGGATATTGAAGGCTACCAAGATGCACATTTCAAAAGGGAAGGTCTATCCTCATCCATCATATTCACAAACTTCTCAATTTGGTAGTAAACACGACTTATTGACCATCTTGTCATTCTTAGGATCATTGCCTAGGAATGTTGCAATAGTAAAATTGATTTCTCTTCTTGTTTTGGTGACTTTAGAAAAGCTTTTGATGCAATTCCTTGGGATAAGCTATGGCAAAGACTCGACGAGATAATGATTCCTCTTAAGTTGAGGTTTGTTGTATTTTAGTTATATGAGAGCGTTGTTGTGAAGCTTAAGACCACTAAGGGATGGTCTAAAGAAATTAAATGCTATCTTGGCCTTAAGAAAGGGTGTCCCCTTTCCCCTACCCTTTTTGGCTTTTACATCGAAAAGTTAGAAGTGTATTTGGAAGTTGCAAAATGTGATGGCCCCATGCTCACTAGTATGGTCATCACTCTTCTCCTTTATGTTGAAAATATTGTTCTTCTAGCCGTAAGCCATGTGATCTCGTCGTGAAGCTTAAGACCACTAAGGGATGGTCTAAAGAAATTAAATGCTATCTTGGCGTTAAGAAAGGGTGTCCCCTTTTTGGCTTTTACATCGAAAAGTTAAAAGTGTATTTAGAAGTTGCAAAATGTGATGGCCCCATGCTCACTAGTATGGTCATCACTCTTCTCCTTTATGTTGAAAATATTGTTCTTCCAGCCATAAGTCATGTGATCTCGACACAACTTAAAATTCTCCATGAATTTTGCTATAATATGGGTATGACTGTTAATACCAAAATGACTAAAGTCGTGATAATTAAATTCAAAAATATCAACCATGATAATTTGATCTATGAGAACAATTACTTGGATAAGTTTTGTTCTTACAAATATTTAGGTATTGACATTCATGATCAACTCAATTGGGATTTTATCATTGAGAAAAAGATTATTGGATGTTGGAAAGTTTATTATGATCTAGAAAACAATTGTAAGTTGACTAATCATTGGATTTGGAGTAAAAACAATGCTCCTTTATGAGACTCTTGTCACCCTATTATTTTATATGGTTGTGAGGTTTGGGGTTGCAGTGTATATAGAGAATTGTGGAGGAAGATTTAAAAGTAATTTATAACCTAGATTAAAGGGAATACCCCTTATCTTATCCTTGTGATTGAAGCTAACATCTTTCCCATTGACAGCATGGCTATGTTTAGGTACTTGATGTGTAGAAAAAAGCTTTACAATATGGAAGCCAAGAGGTTCCCAAAAATTGCTTCTAACTCTAGCCAAAATCCCTACTTCTGGCTCAAGCGGGGACGACATTAGGATGCCCAATCTTGGCTAGACTATTTGGGGATAAAAAACAAAATCATCTTGGAGGAGAAGTTGTAGGATAAGTTGTAGGATGATATGGAGCTATAGGGGAAAATGACGATAACTTATTATGAGGAGGTGATCAACCCCACTCTTGCTAACCATAATTATCTCGTATTAAGAAGAAAATGAACATTGCAAATAGAAGTCGTGCGCATGCACTTCGAAGTGAAATCATATATTGGTTTATTCCCAAAATAGTGAAACGATGAAAGAATTTGTCACCTTTGCAATAATAAGAGGGTAAAAATAGTGTCTATTAGATTGCCTCACTCTCAATGGCATTAGTTCAAATTTCCAAAACCTTTACCAAACTATTGTTTGCACTCATCTCATTTAATAGCTTCAGTTTCTTAAAAACCTTTTTTTTTGTTCTGCACTCATCTCATTTAATAGCTTCAGTTTCTTAAAAACCCTAGCTAATGGGTTACTTTTCGGAGTGTGGGAGATTAATCATTTATTGAAATATGGTTTCAGTTCATAAAAATATTTAATTGAAAATTTGTAAGTTGACAATTTTAGTTGTTTTTACTTCTCATGCTTGGTGTGCTTTTCTTAACATTGTTGTGATTATGCTTGGATTTAATAGTGATTTCCTTGCACATGATTATGTCTTCAGTTGATTCTTTCTTTTTGTTGGTAGTCCCCTTGTTTATTATGTCTTCACTTATTCTTTTTGTTGTTAGCCCCCTTTATGTCTTCAGTTAATTCTTTTTATTCTTAGCCCCCTTGTTTAAGAAGAGGTGTTAGTCCGCTTGCTTATTATGTCGTCACTTGTTTCTGTTCTTAGCCCCCTTGCTTATTATGTATATACTTTCTTTTTGTATTGTGCTATTTTCTTTCTAATACAACTTTGTCTAGTCTTCTATTAACATTCTTATTGGTGTCGTATTTGGATATATAACGATCCACTAATCATTTTGCACAAAACATAACTTCCATTTTGATCTTCCACGATTCAACTATATCTGTTGAATTTTTCTATTTCTATTTTTCCACTAGTTGTCATTTAATTTCACCACAAGAATCAATCTTGAAGATATACTGCTGTAACAAGGTATACCACAACCTGAGAAAAACCACTTAGCTATAAAGGCGTTCCATTGAACCCAAAACTTCCCTTATACCAAATGTAGGTTTTAACTCTATATGGAAATTAGTTACGAACTAATTAAAAAAAATAGAAAATATACAATGGAAAGAACAAAAAATATACAAAAATATTTTTTTTCCTAAAACCCAAAACTGGGAAAACCAAATTGACTTTTATTATCTTCCTTTCAATGTTACATTACATTATATACATTTTCGAAGCATTCATAAACCCCCAATCTTGTAACCATGGATTAGAACATAATTGTATCATATCTATAAAATACCATGTGCAAAACCATCATCCATAAATCCTTGTGCAAAACCATGGTTGGGTATGCACCACCATGAGTGTATCCAAACAACCACGAGTGTGTATTCCCAAAAAGGCTTTGACTGAAACCCTGAGTAGAGGGGCGGTAGCCCCACTATAACACCCTTGTTGCACCCATCACAACGTAACAATTTCTGGGGCTAGTCGTGCAACAAATATAACACATAACGAACATAAGTATTCCTTTCCTCTTACTAACTCTTCTATAGGCTAATTTTCCCATAAAAATAGTAAAACATACTTCCTTCGACGTGTGGGGTTAGTCGTGGGAATATAACACATACTGAACATAAGTATCCCTTTCCTCTTACGAACTCTTCTATAGACTATTTTTCCCATAAAAATAGTAAAACATACTTCTTTCTACATGTGGGGCTAATCGTGCAAGGAATATAACACATATAGAACATAAGTATTCCTTTCTTCTTACCAACTCTTTTATAGTCTAATTTTCCCATAAAAAAAAGTAGAACATACTTTGTTTTATAAAAAATCACTTTTTGCCTATCAGTAAAATTGTTAACTTTCCTTTCTATTTGTTAATGATGGATTTTTCATCCTTGATGACCTTGGACTAGTTAGTTCTCTGTGTGAATATTTCATCTCGCATATACATGTAGGGACTTTTAAAAACCACTCCACATACGTCTAGGGGAACCACATCAAGTTCTACTTTATCATTGAAATCAACATTGGTAGGAAATCTAATTTCACATTAATTTTATACTTTTAACTCTAAATATTTATATACTCATCCCAATGTATATGTGTTATGATCACGAAGTTGCAATCACAATTTCATGACCAACTCTACTGCAGTGAGATTTTCTTGCGGTCTTGAGTTAAATATAACATCAATCTTTGTCTTCTCAACCTATATCTTTATGTGGAGGAGTTTGGTTATTTATTTCTCTTTCTATTGCTATAGGTTACTCATAATCACCTTCTTTTGCATGACCATCAATGTTGCATTGGTTATTGAGATATTTGCACCAGTGTGTTGTTGCCTCCATATTTTTGTTTCCCCCCTTTCCACTCCTTCCCGTCCTTATAAGCATCTTATTATTCCTTATGCTTTGATCCACTTTATTTCCCTTGCTTCAGGCCTATATTCTCTAGGTATTATTCATGTACACAATCCTTGTCCAACAATTTGGGCTTGAAAAACATTACTTGCTTCAATAGTTAGATTTGTAAATCTGCCAAATACTTTAGTAGTACATACGGGTTATTTGGGGAGATATCCAACATTATAGCCATTTTCTGAACTCTGGTGTACTCCTATACAGTCTTCCCCTGCTTCCCCCTTAAGTAGTGCCACTAGATTCATTATTCCTCTACATATTAGATAGGGTAAAATTTCAACCTTACAAGTCTTCTCACTTGGTCATTAGAGGATCTCCCTCCAACCTCAAGGTCTCCATGTGAATTTCTCAATAGGTTAAGGTATGGCTCTCTAATTCTAGACGCACAAATAAAATCTTGCGTTCTTCATCTACATGATGTTTAACACTAAAATAAACTTCTAATTGCTTCACCTAATGATTTAGCTTCAAAACGTCAAATCTCACCTTGGTACAACTTGATATCAACTTTCACTTCCATTCAGAATGATATACAATTTGTCTGGGTATGTATATCATTCTAAATCAAAGATTTAGGCATGCACCACTTCAACTTGTAGACCCACTTACACCCCACAATTTTTCTCTCTTTAGGATGTTCTACTAGGTCTTAAGTTTTGTTTTTCTTGAAGGCATCCACCTCTTTTTTCATGGTCATCTTTCATTTGTTGTATATAATGTTTTCATTGATGACAATCAGTGTCATTGATGTGAAAGGGGAATTATAAAGGAGAAACAATGTCATTCATGAGTCAAAGGAAGTAATATGATAGCTCGTTCCCGAGCATGTCCTTGTCAAATGAAGTCAAAGTGGTCTAATATTTATTTATTTATTTATTTTTATTTATATGTGTGTTGGTCGAATTTTTTCATTGTATTAAACTTTATGATACCCAAATGAATTTATAGATAATATGGTTAGATAAATCTCTTTGAGATATTTCCAATGATATATCACGCTTGAAAAAAATCCTTTTGGATGAGAAGGTATGATTGTTTTAAGTTGGTAGCTAAAATTAGAACCGAAAACACCCAATTTACTTCTAAAAAAAACCATTAAGATTAGTAGTATTTACATTAAAAAGTAAAATTCATATTTTTATTAAGAAAGTTTAGATATTTATAAATTGAAAACGAAATGGTTAAACTATAATTGCATAAGTAATATTATAATATTCATTCTCTGTTCAACTTGGAACAGAAAATCCTCTCATAGAGGTTTCAGTGATATAGCTTGTTATATTAAAAATAATATTTCTTCTCACATTTAACTTCATCATATCTAACCCTCCTCCCCTCCACCCCCCTCCTCACAATTGGTACGTGGATCAAAATTTCTGGCTCTAACACCAATATGATTTTTTTTCTTCATTTATTTTATTTTATTTTGCCCTTATCAACACTACCTCCTATAAGAAAAGCAACTTGGATAAGAATTTCCCCTTCAATACTTAAGAACATGATATCAATGGACTAAATAATGAAGGTAATATCTTTTTGCTTGGGAACTTCAATGCTAAAACCGTTATTAACCAGGCTACTCTCCTAATTAAGAACTCTAACCCTAACCTCCTTCGGCTCGATGAGGATTGTGACTTAGCTAATAAATTGAAAAGAAATTCTGAAGATACAACTGAGAAACTATTTAGTATCAAGCTTATCAAGCTTTGTAGTTCCCAAGACCTGATAATTTGTAATGGAATTAGTAAGTGGCCAACGTCTGGCCATATGACTTGTATCCATGGGCTAGATAGTAGTGATGTGGATGATGCAATATCTGACATCCATGATGTCAACGATATTGTAAGTTTTGATCTCCTAAATGGCCCCGAGCTTGATTCTGACCGTAGACTTTTATCCTTAACCTTAAATCTTGACATACACACCAACCACATGCAAAATAATTGTGGGAGTCAAAGTTACATTCATTTTCGCAAAAGTCAAATGGATCTCTTTTTATAGGATTTAAAGAAGGATTTAGGTTTATCAATGCATAATGATAAGATTAATCATATCCGCTAAAGTTTTACTACAACCCTTTCCACTACCATTAAAAAATTCTCTACTAAAGTGTTGTATAAAAAGAATAATAGAACTTTTAACTTTTGGTGTCGTAAAAATTATATGAAAGCGATTGTACAAAGCTCTTTTCAAAAGGAATAAAATGTTATATATTAATAAGAGGAAAGAGTGTTTTCTTCACCTTTCCCCTTTCTAAGGTCGATTCTAGAAAGTTTCAGAGGAATATATTTTTTCATAAAACAATATAAAATAATTCGACCCCCTTAAAGCACTGAGATATTTATCTTAAGAATCTTTATGACTGCTCGAACACCATGGGAAACATCTTAAACACTCTTATAGAGGAGGATATCTTTTCTTTGGAAGAGGTGGAGTTCGAGATTAAGAAACTCACTAATGGGAAAGCTAGCGATATTGAAGGCTACCAACATGCACATTTCAAAAAGGGGAGGTCTGTCCGCATCCCTTGTATTCACAAACTTTTCAATTTGGTAGTAAAACACGACTTACCTAAGCCTTTGACACAAAGCCTTATTGTGCCTATTTTTAAAGGTGGGGATAAAAACTCTCCCACTAACTATAGGAATGTTATGATTAACAACATTTTAGCCAAGTTGTATGGGCTTATTTTGGAAAAGAATATTAACCTATGGCTTGAAAACCATGGTAAAAGATTTGAAGGGCAAGTTGGGTTTAGGAGCCATCACTCTTGTCATTCTTAGGATCATTTTCTAGGAATGTCGTAATAGTAAAATTGATTTTTTTGTTGTTTTGGTGACTTTAGAAAAACTGTTGATGAAATTCCTTGGGATAAAGCTATGACAAAGACTCGACAAGATAATGATTCCTCTTGAGTTGAGGGTTGTATTTCGACTATACGAGAGCGTTGTCGTGAAGCTTAAGACCACTAAAGGATGGTCTAAAGAAATTAAATGCGATCTCGACGTTAAGAAAAGGTGTCCCCTTTCCCCTACCCTTTTTGGCTTTTACATCAAAAAGTTAAGTGTATTTGGAAGTTGCAAGATGTGATGGCCCCATGCTTGCTAGTATGGTGATCACTCTTCTTATTTATGTTGACAATATTGTTCTTCTAACCGTAAGCCATATGATCTCGACACACAACTTAAAGTCTTGCATGATTTTTGCTATAATATGGGTAATCACTGTTAATATAAAAAAAGGCTAAAGTCATGATAATTAAATCCAAAAAGATCAACCATGATAATTTGATCTATGATAACAATTATTTGGAGAAGGTTTCTTCTTACAAATATTTAGGTATTGACATTCATCATCAACTCAACTCGAATTTTATCATTGAGAAAATGAATATTGGAGGTTGGAAAGTTTATTATGAGCTAGAAAACAATTGTAAGTTGACAAATCATTGGAGTTGGAGTAAAAAAATGTTCCTCTGTCAAGCCTATTATTTTATATGGTTGTGAGGTTTGGGGTTGCAGTATATATAGAGAATTGTGGAGGAAGATCAAACCGATCTAAAAGCAATTTATAACCTACATCTTCAAGATTAAAGGGAATACCCCCTATCATATCATTTTAATAGAAGCTAGCATCTCTCCCATTGATAAAATGACTATGTTTAGGTACTTGATGTATGCGAAGAAGCTTTACACCATGGAAGCCAAAAGGTTCCCAAAAATTGATTCTAACTCTAGCGAAAACCCCTACCTCTGGCTCAAGCGGGGATGACATAAGGATGCCCATTCATGGCTAGACCATTTGGGGATAAAAAATGAGATCATCTTGGAGGAGAAGGATAATATTAAAATACTATTACTTCCAAATTTGAGGATAAGTTGTGGGATGATAAGGAGTTTGTTGGCTTGTTGGGGCCTGACCCAGGTTCAGAGGTGATTTAGCCAAACAAATCGCTGTACTACTAGCCCTTTTAGCAACAGCCCGCGGAACGTGTATTGAGATTTCACCTGAAGTAGTATGGGAGGGTGTTAGAACCAGGTTTCTACACCTTAGGGATGTCTAATGGGTTTAAGTGGTTTGCGGTTCGACCCTGCGCGTACGTTGCTACACGCACTTACCCGTACCTCGCAACTTGTAATGTTGTCTTTGCACAGCCCTACTCGAGGGCCGAACAATGCTATTACTCAAGTCCTTACTAGTAATCCTATCTTAGTTACTTAGCTTATTTGTATGCTTTTAGTTATACTTAACAAGATTCACAATTCATACAAGTGCGCACAGTGAATAAACAGTACGAATGTAATCCATATTCAATAGATAATAACCCAAACCAGATACACATAATTCAAATAAAACTTTTCTTTATCATTCTCTTTTTTCGGTTACAGACTCTATTTCTCCTTGCGCACTTGGTGGCAAGGGTCCACACACTCAGTTGTGGAATCTACTAGGGCTCGGCGCACTCAGTTGTAGAGCCTCTTCTTACTACTACGACCTAAGACACACTTAGACATTTCTTTGTGCTTCTATTTCATACTTTGCTCTTACTTCATTTCTCCCTTTTACATTTGGAGCTACACTTTATTTATACAATCCCATGGTTTGCGGACCATGGGTAGGCCGACATTACATTCAAAACTTAGGGTGGACAGCCCTATGACTCTAACATACATTTTACGCTCACAATTCGCGGAGCTTTACAACAATATTAACTCAAAACTTGGGCTTTGAACCCCAAAACATGTTGTGGGGGTATCCATGCCCAATAGACTCCCAACACAAACATCGTGACTTGCCTTCGAGTCACTCTGTCGGAGCGACGATCTTGGCGCAGAGTCCCTCAAACTGATCTCGAACGATACTGATGTCGGGAGCGCATTGAGCTGCTGATCGTTGAACCTATTGCATTCGTTCTTCTGAGACCTCTGTGTTCGGCGTGCTGCCTTGGATCTGCGCATGCATCCCCTGAATGTGTGCGAGCTTCCCTTCAATATTCGCCGTGATTGTGAAGGCCTCGTCAGTCCATGGCTGAACGCGTGCTTTGAGAATTGCTTCCTTATGGCGTGCCACGTCCCCCTGCTCCTTTAATGCCTTGGTTTGTTGCATCCTTGGAAGCTGCTAAGTGAGGACTACTGTTTGCACAGTCCTTTTGATGTTGTCGTATTGCTATTGGCGTTCGTGTGCCTCTATCTCCAGGCGTTGGATGTTGGGGTCCTCCTACAAAGTTATGAGGACCTTAGGTGCCTGCTCCAACATATGTTGGTACAGTCATGCACTGCACCTCCAATTTCTTCCAATCTTGTTTTGATAGCGCTACCGCGCTATTCTCAGACTCCCAGGGGAGTGGAAGGTTGTGCCTTCAACCACAACTCGATGATATGAAGATTTAGCTCCAGCTGAACCTTTGTCGTCTCTTCTCTAGCCTAGCGGACTCCAGTTGCCAAACCGTGGATCTGCACTTCTACCAGTAGATCTGCTGCGTTGGCCAGCTTCGGGACGCGTTTGCAAGCGTCATCTACCATATGCACCAATTGTTGATTCTGCGACACCAATTCGTCACGCTGCAAGCTGAGCTGTTCTATGTTTATTTTCTGTTCGCTAAAAACCTGGATCGCGTGGCTCTCCCTTGCTTGCATCTCTGCCATTATCCCATTCCGTAACTGAGACAATGTTTCCCGAGGAAGGGTAGCCAGATTAATTCCAAGGCCTTTCATCATGCTAATCGACAACCGATCCATTGCATTGGGCGACACTAGAGCTCCTTATGGCAACTCTATTGTATTTACCATCCTTGCGCACAACATCTATTCTGTTGCTAAAGTTTCTTGAGGGGGCTCCACCTGTAATTCTTGTCGCTGTGCCCTAAGGGCCCTCAACACAGTCTAATGCTCCTACATAAAATCCTGAAGTGTTCCATTCGTGACATTGCAGATCATCTCGTCAATTTCATGGAGATCACCTTCAGTTAAGGTGATCGGGGCAATGGCCAACTTCGAGGCTTTGACCTTCTTCCTTCGGCCCAATCTCTTTGCGATGTGCGAGTCTTTAACTCTGTGGACCCGGCCCCTGTGTTTGCGCTCCCTTCTGTTGTTTCTATTTCCTTTGCCTCCTACCCTAAGGACGTTGCTTGGCCTTCATCTGCTTGTGTTGTTGCTTCTGCAACCTCCTTCTGCTCAACGGCTTTCTGTGCTACTTCTCGCGCTGCCCTTACCTCAGTTGCTGCCTTTTCATTCTGCCTTTTCTCCGCCAATTGAGTGACGCATAGCTTAGCATCGTCCTTTTTCTTCAGGGTTACCGCCTTCTCTAGTTTTGCTAGGTCTAGGGCGCACCATTTTGGAGGCCATGTCTTCAAGACAGTAAAAATCGCATCGTCAGTGGATACAAACAGTAGCTTCGTCCACTGCTTCGCCGGATCCTTTCGCGCCCTGATATAGAGGTTATGCATATCAGCTTTGAAGTCTGCAAAACTCTGCAGAATATTGTGCACCGTAGGTGACAGGCATGACCTTCGATTGATCCACATCCGGATGCTCGCCTCCATGAAGACCCAGAAAATGTTGGTGTTGCAAATCTGTTTCACGTCCTTGGTGGCCCAAAGCGAAGCATACTTCGCGGCCTCTAGTAACTCTCTATCAATGTTGGGGAATTGACTGTCCTCCAGCAGTTCTCCTGCTACTGGCAATATGGATAATAGAAACTACGCATGGTGGAAGGTTTTACCCTACTCCTGGGCTTTGCGACAGTTTGCCAAAAGCTCCTCGCAGAGGAATTCAGACCAGTTGAATTGGATCCACTCCATGCATTGCTCAGCTAGCGTGACCACCAGCGCCGGTATCTCATCGGCGCGACATTTTCTCATAATTTTGTCAGCGAGGAGTTGGGTTGATAAGCACATCTCTTTGTCCTTGATGCTGGAGATGGCGTAGCCCCTCTTCTTCTTCTCCAGCTTATAATTTGCCTTCATGGCTTCTTTAAGAGCCAAATCACTACTTTTTCTAGCTATAGTCGCGGGGTCCTTTATCTTACAGGGGAGCCGAGAAATACAGTTAATGAGGTATGCCGTGATGGGAATAGGCTCCTCCAGCGATAGATACCCATCATGCACTAGGCAGAGTAGCGTGCCTGATCATGAAAATGTGATGGGCGCGTGGTGGAAATGTGGTATCCATAATAAGTGCAGCAACCCAGCCTTTTCCACACTGCGCAACCATTTCCGCGATTCTAACATTATCATTGCTCCCTCAGTGTTCTACTTCATTAAGTTCCCAGTCTCTAGGTGCGGGAAATTCTCGCTATCAGCGAGGTCCCAGTATTCAAATTTCATGGTTGGTATGTGGCTTAGGTGTGTGCCCTCAAATACAATGTTGTTGGGGAGGAGAGGGGTCTGGAGTGAGATTTTCGTTTCATCCAGGTTCTTTGGCACTTTGGTTTTCCCTTTCCACGAAGGGACATATGCTGGCAATTTTGTTGCAGAGCGCAAAAGTTGGATATGCTCCTTCACTTCTTCTTCTTCTTTCATTGTGGCGATTAGGGCTTGAAAGTCTTCTTCTTCCTCATTTGTTTCTATTGTCACTGCTTTCCCATTCTCTTCCATGGATAGTTTGTTGTGCCACGAATTCCTCGGGGACATGTGTACTGGACCCATTCTCTGTTTATCCTTCTTGGGCTTCGGTGTTCGCAGTGATTTGGGGATTTCTATTACTACCCCGACGCCTTCTGCAACATCCTCCATCATTTGGGTCTGCGCAACCTCGCCGATGGTTACCTTTTCAATTCTTAGCCCATTCTTAGTGTCCATCATCATCTCTAGATTGTATTCTATCTCTCGCGAACTTAGGGGCTCAATGATCGCTCAGCTCTTAATTCTCTGTGTTTTGTTTAAGCACTCAATTCTCAATTGACCAAGTGTTGTTCGTTGGCCAGCCCTTTGAGTTTTATAGCGCCTTTTGAATTCAAATTCGACCATTCCCCCCAGTTTCGATCCATTAATGCTTTCTTGGCGGCAGATTTTCCCAAATCTTGCCCATAACTCATGTCTTAAATGCCTGCCGCCCGCTCCATTTTGCCTCAAATCGAACATCTCATCGTGAATAGTGACACTAACGGTCACTTTCGAGCCAACCCATGTGGCAGCGCAACCCTCCATGTGCGGTTGCAAGCCCTGTGATGTTTTGATTTTGCGCACATTTCCACTAATGCGTATCTCCCAGGCAGAATATTTTATAGTCCTGTGCTCCCTTTCAACTGCTTGGAGCGCTAAGACTTTTCTTGCTACGGTTCGTTAGGTGGTCGCACCACCCGTGCGGGGCTCCATCCTGTCCTTTATCATAGTTCGCAGAGAATCCCCATCTTTCATTGTGGTGATCGACATCGCACATTCTACTATTTGCAATGCGCTACCCTGGTCACTATGTTTAGCGATGTGCGGTCCAAGCCAAGGCAACAAACTAATCAATTCATGACGATAATTTTCCAATTTGTCAGTATGACCGTACGCACCTTGCCTTACCATTCCTAGTTTTTAGACGATAAATGCTTCCTTTATTTCGTCTTCCAGCTTCTTGACCTCTACGTCCATCAAAGTGCTTTTCTCCTTTAGTCATACTCGGTCTTTTTCAAGTTTGCGAAGTCTAAAGCTTCTCTGTTGGATTTCTTCCTTAAGTCTTATATGTTTTGTTTTTCGTAGTTGTGTGATTTCTTCGTTTCGGTCTGCGCGAACCGCCATATCTACGGGTGTTGTTATGCGCAAACTCGGCTTCGCATGCTCCATAGGGATTTCAGCCCTTGCTTCATATTTAAGCTTGGAAGTGCTTGCACGGTCAGAGTTTTGCACATGGTTCTATGAGCCCATCCAACCGCTGGTACGCGCAGGTCCCAGTCGATGCGTCTCACATGGTGGACCCTGTTCAATACTTCACACACCTTGTCAAAGGCTTCCCTGTGTATGATTTTTGGCACGCTATATCTTATCATACTTCGTCGTTCGCGCACTAGTCTTGCCTGCTTCTGCTTCTTGTTCCTGTTTCCTATCGTAAGAGAGGTGTGCATTTGTGCAGGTTGCGTACCATGCGCCTGTACCCATCTGGAAAGGTGAGAGCGCAGGCTGTTTCGTTCACCATGCCTGGCTTCCATTCGCATCTGAGGCTTCCCAAACATAAGCGCATCCTCTTTCTGCATTCGTGCCAGTCCTCGAAACTCTGCTGGTGCGTACCCCACCACCTTGCAGGCATAGCGTGCAATGCCCAGTTCAGAGCATGAAACCGATGTTGTTCTGGCACTTCACTTTCAAATTCGTTCAGGAATTCATCTATCGCTATCAACCCGTCATATGTTGGTAGATCCCTTACCTCTGTTGTCACGCAACGCAATGATCTTATCATCATGTTGCAGTTGAGAGTGGTTACCTCGTGTAACCAGTTCTGTTGTCGTTCTGTTTCCTCATCCGAATCTAATATGTAGGAGCTTTCACACTCCCACGAAATCCAGCCATCTGTTGTAGGATTCACCCAATCTTGTTCTCGGGTGGTTATCTTGTAGATACAATATAGCTCGTCGTCGCGCACTGGCTCTCTGTAGTGCGATCCTTTTGTAGGGTCTAAAGGTACCACTACACGTAGTGACCTTTTCTCAAAAATCATTTTGCGTTTTTTTAGATTTATCACTCCGTTCATATCAGTTGCCCAATCTATTCCCAGTTGCGCGGGATAGGGATTGCTATCATCGACAATCTCTATCACTTCGAAATCTGCAAGTGCGTTTGCACCTTTGATGTCTACCATTATTCCCTGCAATCTTCCCATCCGTAGGATCTTTTGTTGGTTCGCCATTCGTAATTGAATAGGTGACCATTACAACACGGGCCTGCCCATGCGCTTCAATGTCTGCTTTGGCAGTACATTCGTGTCCGATCCTAGATCCAGAATTACTTTATCCATTTCATACTCCTTGATTTGCGCAGCCACTCTCATTTCCCTTCCCGTTTGCTATGCGTGCTTTCCGAGCTTCCAGACTACGCACAGTTGTCCCGACCTAGCGCACCTAGTGATAAGCTTCTGCAGTCCCTTCACTGATTTGCTGTCATGCAAAAACTTCATACATGTCTCTAGAAAGGTAGTGATCATTGGAGAATCCATCTCTGGTACTAGTTGATCCTTACTACCTGAAGTGGAGGCCTCCGTGAAGCTTTTTTTAGCTTCCATGAATGTCTCCTTCGCATGCTCGAAATCAGATTCAAGTTCCTTTGTAGGAGCCTTGCGAACCCACACACTTTTTTCAGGTTGTTTCCTTTGTTATCTCTTATCGTGATACCACTTCAAAGTACGATGTTTACATTCAGGTCCTCTTCGCATGGTTCAAAGCCCATCTTTTGTAAATTCTGAGTCAGGGGAGGCTGGAGTATCTCTTTATCGCACAACCTCGCTATCAGTGTAGGGCAGTCCTCCATCTCATGATCAAACTGAGTACAATATAAACATGATGCTCTCGTAGGATTTGTACAATCGCAGGCATAATGCCTTGGCCCTTCGCAATTGTAACAAATCAGCGGTCTGCGACCCATTCTTTGTCCCATTCCATCTCGACCTTGTCCACGCCCCTGAAATCCAGCGCGCGCTATCCCTGCATTTGAATCGAGGGCTTGTGTTTAGATCTGCACTCTGGAGCCAGGAGTCCGATTCGTCATAAGTGCATAACTTCTGCAGGTGCGCTCGTCATGGCCTACTGACCTGCAGAAATTACAGAACAATTGCTGGGACGTCTGCGTATACTTTTGTAATAGGTGACAATTATCTGTAGCGTGCTTTCTTCCTATCTGAAAAATTGCGCACCATAACGCAGGCACCACGCTCGGTACTGCTTGTGCCTCTGGTCATAACAGCATTGATTCTCCTACCGCTAAGTAGTTCGCGAAAACTAGACAATGGTCTTTGTCATACCCCTGGCCTTTGCATTTTATGCACCATACCTCCTCGCGCGCATTTGACCGAGTTTTTCTGTCTTGTTTCAAACTCTGCATTTCTAGACACAAAATTGCAGTTGCGCGTGGATTTGTTGGACTCCAAGGCTAGGATCTTGTATTGGGGTCTCGTGTAGTCTCATTGTAATCTCCAAAGCTTCGCCTTGGGTGGATAGCTTCTGCTGCGACAACGCCATTAGTGATGCTACAAACCATGCGCGGTGTTGTCCATTTGTCAAGTTCATGTTGGTTTCGCGAATCATACTCTTTAATTTCCGATCCAGATCCCATGGGGTCTCGCCTAGAAGCATCGCGATTTCTTTAAACCTGATAATCGATTGTGTCTCCGACTTTGGCCTGCTAAATTTTCTGTTTAGTGCAACTTCGATATTTGCGATCCCTGCGTTTGAATGGTCATTAGAATGCTTAATGTACCATGTTAGTGCTCGATCCTGTAACGTACTTACTAGCGTTGCCTTCTTTATATTGTCATCTGTGACTCCTTGTGCTTCTCATACGACTTTTACCACGAACCAAAATTGGTTCGGATCTCTGTTCCCTACTCTGAATATCGACAATTTTATCGTGCTCACCATATTGAACTGTGGTGGTGGCAGAGGTGGTGTGGGCGGAGAAGAGGGGTGACGATGTTGAAATAGGTGGCAATGTAGGTGGGGGTGGTATGCGCGGAATTCGTTGCCTTATTAAACTGATTGCACTTCTCGGAGAAACTTTCGCGAGCTCTTCCTCACTTTCTCGTGTTGGGTGTGGAGCCTGATTATCTTCTATATTTCAAAAGTACCGCCACATTGGACCCCAGTTCAAAATGGGGGCGGCAACGCCGCCCGTAAAATATTCACTGCAG
>APFE030409930.1:11691-33574 GCA_000404065.3 Pinus taeda | reverse complement strand
GCCCAAAGCCTAGGCCACTTCCCAAAAATGGAATGAAAGATCAAAATTAAGTAAATTACAAGGAAACAATAATGCAGAAGTAAATAGTTGATCAAGGCCTTAACCATACCCCTACTAGCCTTGACATGCATTTCATCAAACACATCATCGACATGTAATCTACAGGTGTAAATAATAGAGTTAAGTGTAGGGATATCTTACTTATCTGAGAATCGACATGAACCATTGTTTCCTCATGTCATTTGATGCCTTATCACTTATTAGGTCATAGATACAATATCCATTCAAATACAAGTAAAAACATGTTGAGAGCCAAACATAGTTGCTTCCATAAAATGAACATATAACCAACATAATAGGAATGAAATTACAATAAACGGATCAGCCATGAAAATTCATATATACACCAGTACATTTACACGTGAAAATCAATGGAATGAATTTCTAATTAATAAATGCAATGCACTAATCAGAGATGGGACTAGTACATTCCACCTAACCATAGATTGGTTGAGCCAAGTATCTCTTCAGCCAATCAACCTCGTGCCATATTGCAAGCATGAATGTGGGACTCATAGAACACATAAAATAAACCAATCAATGTGGATGCCACCATATTTCTCCATCTACATCGTGAGGAATTTGAGTGCCTCCTAGTCTCTCAGGCTTTACCATGCATCCGTAGTCTGATCTAGGGATCAATTGGCCCTACATCGAGACATACTCTCTAGGCTTTACCATGCATTCTATCCCATAATCACTAGGCCCAACGAAGAGAAAATACACCTCTTGACTTTATCGTATATCCCGCTATTCATCGACAAGGATTCCTTCGTCCACTGAGGCACACAATCTAGCTTTACCACAACCCACAGTCTAATTCAGGGGTTACTAGGCCAATGGCTTCTTGCATCCTCAATCTATTTGAAGGACCTCTACCACCACATGTTTTTCAATTGGTAGATCCACCATACACAACTTTGAATCCAATCTGGCCATCCCACATAAACCGCATGAGAGAACCCATCTCATCAAAGCTATCAAGAAATGACAAGGCTAGGCTGAAAATACTGTCACACTCGACAAAACCCATGCCATTGTGGAAAATAAACACATGAAATCCCATGCATGCCAAATCTAACAAGGAAAATACACATGCAAGTTGATACCTACAATGAAGCCTGTTGTACCTACTTGATCCTACCTTTCCCTGCCTAATCTTTGCTTCCTCTTGCCTTCTTTTCCTTTCTTGCTCCAATGTGAAAGTGCTCCAAGAAATTTTTAAGTGTCCAAGAGTATGAGAGAGAGAGATAATAATGAGAGATCTCCAAATATAAACTAAAAAAAGGTTACCAACTGATCCTCATAAGCCTTTTTATGGATGAAGCCTCTATTTTCTTCATTTTCCATTAGTTTCCTTCATTTTCCTCCTCACATGCAACATGTGACCTTTCACCCCATTTTTCTCCTAATTTACATTATTTTCATAAATAAATGTGCCACAAATGTCTTTTTTCCTTTCCAAAGCCTTAGCCATTGCCTTTTCCAATTTCCTTAGCCATAAACAACCAAATGAACACCCCCTAGGATGTCTTGCCCAACATTCAACTTGGAATAAGAGTCCCATTCATATGTGGTTATTCTTTTTATATTTTAATAAATGGAATTTTCACCAGGGCTATTAAAGAACCCTTCCCCTTGGGGGACACCATCCTCAGTGTTCAATCACACATATACCTCATAAACCTGTTGAAAGAATAAATACTACTTATGGAGATTTATAACACAGATCGATGCAATATTTACAATGAAATATATGCTCAACAGAAGAAAATCATGACAACATATTGCATAGTGGATCTTTATAACACTACTCATTACGATATTTACAATGATGATCCTGCTAAGTTCCAATCCATATGGTATCATGACATCATGACAACATAACCACATGATATCATAATAACCTAACAACACAATCATAATAAAAAGACACCCATACCGTATAGTGGAGATTTATAACACAACTCATTACAGTATTTAAATCCATACACGGGTGTACATATAGAAACATCATCAAAATTATATATACCAAAACATATGGCAAATCGTATACCAAAACATATATCAAACATATACTAACATCACATAGCATATATCAAAACATCATAAAGCATATTTCAAAACATCATATAGCATATATCAACCATTATAAAGCATATATCGATCACCATAAGTCATATACTAAACAAACATAGAGAAAATACTAAACCACCATGAAACATATACCACGGCATCATAAGCAAATACTAGACCGTGATAAAGCAACTACCAAACCACCATAAGAAATCACCAAACCACCATAAGCAATCATCAAACCTTCATAAGTAATCACCAAACTGCCATATCAAGGTTTCTTTTGCTCAACCAGAAAACAAGGAAGGATACATAGCCTACATCTGATCTGCAATCTCCAATGTAGCTTCATCGGGCCTGTTGGAGAGGTAAATTCCCTCTACGGATAGAGGCGATCCCTACTAGCCCAGAAGCAACAATCAATCAATGCTACTATGCAAGCTCCTAGTTGCAATTAAAGAGTGGGCAATGAACACCTACGTGGATTCCAGCGCTATTGTTTGATGAAGAGCTGTCGCTCTCGCTCCTTTGCTCTGGTCGGTCACGATCCTCCACTATCCTCGTGGACGGACACCTGCACATGCAAAGAGAAAACAAACACAAGCGTGAAATAAAATAAAAGCAACTATACATCAGTCAAAAAGGATGTAATTCACATTAACCATTACAAAGACAAATGAGAATGGAACCATAACATTAGTCATCTATCATTTATTAATCAAAATCAGAGAAAGGTACAACCAATGTTATGACGCTGAGTCCTTCTCAAGAGGGTCCAGCCAGCAAGTCTCATAAGCATTCACCCTTAGAGGTAGATCTCCCAAGACAAACAAATCTCTCTCACACAAGGCAACAAGACTTCACAACCTTCCTTAAGCTCTCTAGCAATCCACACTTAACACACCAACTGCCTATTAGGAGCAGCACTAAAACACTATGAATTCCACTCTGTCCAAAACTATTTCCAAAAACTAGCTGCTCATGGCAATGGTAGAGGCTTATATAGGAGAAGGAGTCTCCATGAATGGTGGAAGGATAAGCTTATCTCCAAGAAAGGTGGCTCATATGATGAACAGACATGTCATAGAAGGGAGGGCGACATTCACAAGGCCAAAAACCAGGTCTGGAGTCATCTGGAAGGCTGGCTGTTAGAACAAACTCGCCCAAACAGGATTAGCGCGGGTGCATATCTGGACTGGAGCGCTGACGTCGCGTCTTGATAACGGAGGAGACTATGTCAGCGCGACTTAATACAAATGGAGGATGCGTTGTCTATGAAATTCGACCAGCGCGTAAAACCCGTGTGCTTCCGCACTAGCAGCGCATCAGTTGCACTAGAAGCTGCCAGTCAGTGCGGTTATTTCAATAACAGTCGCGATGATGAAATAAACTTTGGCAAAGAGGGTCATTTGGCCAATTTAGAGAGCATGAGCATGATGGATTTGATTTCATGACACAGTAGGGAGACTGACAAGGAGACAGTGACAAATTACTGTGTAACAGATGCCCCCTAAAGCATGAAGCCCGAGAGAGTGGGAGGGGTGAAATGCTTTACAAAACCGCTGAATTGGAACACCACCAAGAAGAACCTGCACATAGGTACAACTGATATCTCAATTACATGTAGTCGAGGCATGGGCGCAACCATCCAAAAGACATACGAAGAAGGTCTGCGGTATGGACGCAGCCACCCAACTGAAGAGACCATGATGATAAAAAGGTATGGTCGCAGCCATCCTAAAAGACTCAGGTATGGGCGCAGCCATCCATCAACGAGTCATGTAATAACAATCCACAAAATCGCAGCCTGGTTCGCAACAGACTAGAACCAGGGTCTTGCGCTCCATCCAAACCCGAACGAAGTACAAGTCCAAGGATGTGAATACAGGAGTCGAAGTCGAACATGCTTGAACATTGTCTGATTACCAGCCAATGATGAAAGCTGTTAATAGATGCGAGAGGTGCCACCAATAATGACGATGGTCCTCAAGGTACTATAGGTACAATCCACAGCGTGTGAATGAATGAGCCGGTGTCGAACACCCGTAGAGTCATCCAATCGGAGGCCAATGATGAAAACCTCGCGTCGAACACGAAGAACCTGCCATTGAGGCATGCAGGCTCCAAGGTACCTGAAGGGAATCTCTAGGTCACTTTCCTGGATAATGAGCTGAAGTCGACAGGAAGTGATCTTCGTCGAAGGTGGGCCATAATGTTTCCCACATCATCGACACGAGACGGAAAGAGACAATATGTTTTGTGTGAGATATCGGAGGGAGGTTATACTTGCTGAGGCCAACTTCTCTTGAACATATCGGCGGCACAACGACGGATTTGGCAGTATTTGAGGTCAAATGATCAGGGCTCGTGATGACAAGACAATGAGCAGATGAATGGTCAAATAGGATAACCCAAACCCATGGAGGCAAATGTGAAACGAGATGAGATGTCCCCACCCAGACACGAATGCAAACAATGCCATGTTCAAGAGCGACATACTGCCGATGACGACGATTATAATTCCTTTATTTCCCCCACCATTTCTGGCGAGTACCCCGGTTATTTTTGGATGACAAGCTTGACGGGGATAGCATATGCTTGAGGAGCGTCATTTCGACGGGATCCGATGTCATTAAGTTTTAATGAGTCTGACAAGGGAAGAACTCGACGTCTTTTCCTGTTTAGAGAGTCTGAAAAGACAGCAGAAAAGAAAACTCCAGGGGGTGCTTTTTCGTAAAGTTGTGTCTCTCGAGCCTGAAAAAGTATAAAACAATGCTCGAAGGAACCGCCCGATCATTACGACTGAGGAGTACTTTTCGTAAATAGTGACTTCGACCCGAAAAAGTTAAAAAGCGGTCAGAAGCACGTCGTTTTAGAGCCAATAACGAGTGCAAAACGACAAACACCCGGCAATCTTTGTTAATTTAAACGGTCGAAAAAAAGAGCTTTAAAAGCGACCGCCTCTCGTTCCTTTTGACGAGCTGAAAGGGGGCTCGGCTATCTTTTCTTGTTTTATGTCGGAAAAGAGCTTAAAGACGACATTTCTTGGGACCAAGTGCGTATAGAACCATTGTGACTTCGCCGGTTCCGAGGACCTGCGCAAGAAAACCATTCGCGTAAATCCTTTCGACATGTTAAAAAACATAGTAAAACATGCATAAAGTGACATTAGCACTAAATCTGTGGTAAAACATGACAAAAACCCACTTTTATAAAGTCAATTACGAATTTTTACCATAAATAGGGGGTAAAAATCATTTTTCACCATAGTTACCATTTTGAGCCTTGGAGAACGTTGTGGAGCCGTGAAGTTGACGGAGCGAATTCCACCCCGTACAGACACCATTCATCCAGCAGCTTGTTCCAGGTAGGTTCCTCTTGCCCTGCGCTTTGTTTTGAGTCCTTTTTTAAGCGTTTCCACCGTGGGATTTGGCCGTTTGGCCGAATTCTTTGAGCGTTGGTGCGCTCTCAATCAGCGTGGATTCGCCCATCGGGTCCGCGCTGGTCGATTTATTTTACACACACCACTTTCCGAGTCAGCGTGGAAAACACGTGTGCTTCCGCGCTGACCCAGGGAAAAAACAAAGGGCCGCCATTATCAGCGCGATTGTTTTAAAAACAGTCGCGTTGGCATCGCGAAGTTTGATTTTTAAGATTTTGAACGTAAAAACTTCCATGGCTAGCATTCTAATGTTTTTTGGTGGTCATGCAGGACGCAATGGCGTTTGTGTGGCAAGAGAGGGCTCACGATAACGAAGATATAGCCGCTTATGCCAATGCGGGATGCCAAAATGCAATGCAGGCATGCGGTTTCCTAAAAAAATTCCTCACTCCATGCCTGAGAGCACAGCCGGACCTTCTGGAGCTCTTGATCAGAGCTTGGAACCCAATTGACGGCAAATTCACGATCCGAGGCCATGACATCGAGTTCGATTCCACGAACATTTACTTTTTGACTGGGTTGTCACGCCGAGGCGTGATGCCCATTCTGGAGGGGCAACAGCCGAGCGGCGAGACACTTGACCAGCTCATAGCTCGAGTGTGTCCACAGGCGCACAAAACACGGAGTGGGAAGGTAAGCATTCCATCAGTTGGTGACGGTGACATGGTCCTTCGCACCATACTCTTCATGGTGACCCGGGCAGCAGGGAGTTTGGCCATTCATGAGGCCTCAAAGGCCCATCTATTGCTAGCTCTCGAGTGTCTACAGCCCACAGTTTTCAACTGGGCGGCAGCGGTGACGACCAGCATGAAGAGGTAACTGAGCAACTGCCGACGTGGAGAGTCGAAACAGTTCGGCTATGGATCGCTCTTACTTCCGCTCATGTTCGAGCGGGTGCCAGCTTTACAGCTGCAGACTATGGTTGTGGATCCGCCTAACAATCCACGGGAGACGAGGGCCACTCGGTGGGCCCGGGTCATGCCGCGTGGAGGTGGCGGCCGCTCAGTGTCATGGGATGTCTTCTTTCGAGAGTGGTTGGATCGCCAGGTCATCTTCGTCGAGGACTGGCCATATGTCGGTATCGATTTCCGCGGTGATCCCGACATGCCACTGCCTGCGGGAGAGCAGTGGGACGATGGAGGTAAAACACTTGATCTCTTTTTTATTTTTTATCTTTTGTAATGTTTTTAAATTTTTCATGTACATGTCCTAATAAATGCTATGACATGCAGATGTGGGACCCATGCGACCCCTTGGTCTGGCTCCGGAGGCACGGAGAGAGGGACAAGGCGCTGGAGTCCAGGCCCTGGCTCCTCCAGTAGCCGACATGATGGAGACTGTCATGCACAACCTTGAGGGCTTACTGGCAGGAGTGCCAGATTACCAGGGGATTGAGGAGGTCCCCATAGCTTCTCAGATTCATACAGTGGGGGTGGAACCCAGGATGCACTGCCTTTTGAGGCGGGTGGCACGAGCAGTGGCATGCTACAGAGAGCATAACCTACCATAGTAGATGCCTAGGATTCACTTTCACTGATGTTTTTGAGAGACATACGTCTCAGATGTACTGAGGACGTTGGCTTTACTTCAGACATGTACACTTATTTTTTGAGCGCCTTAGTGCGCCACACGATATATATATATATATATATACATGGTGTTTTTTAATGTATCTTATGCTTCTCATGTTTTGTTGATTTACATATTACGCAAATGTCTGTCCAATACATAATTAGCCAATGCATCGGTTATTGCATTAAGTCTTCTTGGAATGTGATGATAAGTAATGTAATCAAAATCTCTTTCCAATAACTTAACACGTAAATACAACCTTAAAATACGATGATCTCTGACGGAATATTGTCCGTTGAGCTGGTGGACTACAAGCTGCGAATCTAAGTTTACAACCAATGAGCGGATTCCGAGGTTAATTGCCTCGGCTAATAATTCAATTACAACACTATATTCAGCCACATTGTTTGTTGTACAACCTAGACACACTCCTTGAATATCTACTAACTCACCATGGGGATCGTAGATCACCCATGCCGCAGATGACAGATTGTGAGTACTGCGGGAAGCACCATCAGCGAAACCAACGTAAGGTGATCCAGACATCTGTTCAAGAAGCAAAAGACACAATAAGCGGCAATCACGCCGACACACTAAGACAAAAATCAAATAAACACGCATACACACAACACACTGTAAAAAGCACATGTATGTACAAAATGTAAAGAGCTCGCATGATACTCATTTCAAGTTAAACCCTTTTTAGGGCTTCGCCTTATCGCACTGATGCATAACCGGCCTAGATAATGTAAGCATCGCTTGGCCTGTTGTATAAAATGATCAACAGCACCGATGATCTGCCCATGCCCCCCGGCCGAGCGGGGTTTACAAGCTAGAAGATCAGTGCCCCCAAGGGCGGAGGGACCGAGGGTTGCAACAGAGTGTGATGAAGGATCGGAGCGAGCTGAGACCAAAGCAAGTGAAGCAAGGCTCGGAGGTGGGAGGGAGAAGACACCCATGAGGGCAGGGTCTTTGAAAAGCCCAGCTCCCACACTCTCAAGAGGGACGGCGGTATGCTCAACGAATGGTACATTTCCCTCAGAAGAGGAAGCGAAGAAAGAAAGCTGGTCGACCGTGACAATTTTCCCTGATGGGGGAACCGAATGACACGGAAGAGGGATGAAGCCACGGCATGCATGGCATATGTCCAGCTCCAGCCCAGAAGGAGGTTATATGTGAGATTTGCGTCCACAACCTCAACTTCTACTTCCATAGTCTTCCCTTCTAAGGTGATTGGTAGCTGTTGAAGAATACCATAAGGTCGAGATTCTCTCTCGTCGAATGCTTCCAAGGTCGTTGGAGACTGACTCAGCGTCGGAGACCCGATGGCTTTCCAACATGCGATAGACATAATGCAGGTTGATGCGCCCTCATCAATGATTGTGCGATGGATCGTTTTGGAATTGATGACGACTTGAATGAGGAAAGCGATCTGATGAGGCAGTCAAGGAACATGGCTCTCGAGGTCGAAGGTAATCAAATCCGAGTCCGTTGGGTCGATGCCACCGATGGCCGATAGCAGGGACTTCCTCTAGGGGGGGGAAACTCTAAAGGACCTCTAAGGCGGACATAGCCGAGGGAGCCTGCGTAAGTCCTCTACGATGTTATAGTGCTGGGAAGCACGAGCATTCAGATTATAAGAAGACCTTCTGAGTACCCCTCTAGGAGGGGGTCGGATTGTCGTCTCAGTACTCGGTCTCTCGATATGGAGGGGACCAGAGCTGGACAAAGGAGCAATTGAGGGAACCTCTGGCTCCTTCCCGGCGGACGACGGATACTCCTTTGCTCGAGTTGTTATATGAACAGGAATAGTCCCAGCCATGAAGACCTGGGAAACGAAGGGAGAAGAAGAGGGGTCAGCCACCATCTGAGTTTGCTGAGAGGGAAAGGGGTCTTTCAGAACCGCAGGGACCCCAGGAGCACCTTTCAACAAACGACTAACTTCGGACCGCCTAGGGCAGTCCTTAGTGATGATCCTCCTCACAAATGAGGCAAGGATACTGGGTTTGCGTTAGCTCCTTCCTCGGCTGGAGGTTTAGAGGATTCCTGTTTGGGTTGCTCGGATTTATTTTTCCCTTTCCCCTTTTCCTTTTTCTTTTTCTTTCCTTTCGAGGTCTTGCCTGCCGTGGTGGACTGGATGGCATTGACCTCGGAAGTGTTACCAGAATTTACAACACCCTGAGAAGTGTTTTCGTTGGATGCACTTGACTTTTTCTTCCCAGGGTTCGATGATTTTTTAGAGGCCTGGTTTACAGAGCCAATGACTCCATTGACAGATGGCTTGGGTGGAGTCTTGGATGTACCGGGCCTGGGGGCGTCCGGCAAGTACTCATACAAAGTACCAGACTGAGAATAAACTAAGTCTAGGTACTGAGCGCGTGTGATCGCTTGCTCTTCAGTTACACAGGCTCCCATGGCAATGTCCCGTGCAATCTTGGGGACAAAGGAAGTCATGAACCAGTCGGTGAGGAGTTGATCAAGAATCCAGAACTTGATCAACCTGCGACGCCTTCTCCATTCATGAATATGTTCAGAGATATGTGTAGCAGTATCCTGCTTAAGAGACGTGAGGAGGTGAGTCCCTGTCTCGTACCGAATGGGTAACTGAAAGTGAGTAAAAAATGCCATAGCCAACGAATTGAAATCTTGAAATGACGCACGGGTCAATTCAATATACCATTTAGCTGCCGAACCAGTGAGGGTCCTCTGAAAGAGGCGAAGCCGAATCAAATCATCGAGCCATGAATTTGATGAACACCATAAGTGATACGTCATCACATGAGCTTGAGGGTCCTCCCTGGCCTTCCCATCGAATTTGGGACAGTCACTAGGTATCTTAGTTGGAACTGGTGGCCACTGTGGATTGTGCAGAATGGGATCATTTGTTAACTTCTACACATCGGGCAGTTCCAACGTCGCTAGAAATGGTAGCTGCGGATTAAAGGACATTTGTCCCGGATACGAGGTAGAACTAGAATTCCATCCAGTTCCTGGTTGCCCCCATTTCCCTTGTCCCGATGGGCCAGGTCCAAATGGGCCTTGTCCAGAAGGATTTTGACGTAGGGGTTATTTCCAGAACCGGGTTGCTGGTTCTGCCCCCCAGCACCCAATTGGTTACCATACTGGCCAGCAGGTTGTTGATAATTTTGATAAGGATTACCCTGCGGTTGTTGGTAATTTTGATAAGGAGTATATTGATTTTGCCCCTGGGGTTGCTGGTATCCATACTGAGCCTGGGAACCAGGCGGCATTTGGTGACCAGGTTGGGATTGATACCCACCTGAATGCGGGGGTTGGGATTGGTACCCACCCGAATAAGGAGGCTGGGCCTGATACCCACCTGAATAAGGAGGATGGGATTGATACCCACCTGAATAAGGAGGCTGGGATTGATACCCGCTCGAATATGGAGGCTGGGATTGATACCCGCCCGAGTAAGGAGGTTGGGATTGGTACCCGCCCGAGTAAGGAGGTTGGGATTGGTACCCGCCTGAGTAAGGAGGTTGGGATTGGTACCCACCTGAATATGGAGGCTGGGATTGATACCCACCTGAATACAGATGCTGGGATTGATACCCACCTGAAAGAGGAGGCCGGGATTGGTACCCGCCTGCATGCTGAGCCGTCTGGTTAGAAGGTTGTCCTGGTTGGATCTGAGACGGCCCTGTTCGCCCAGAAGGTCGAGCTTGCTGAGTGAGGGGCTGCTCTTGTGCAACCGAGGATTGTCCTTGTTGACCAGATGGTTGCTGAGCGGTAGGCTGGCCTTGCTGCACGTAAGGCTGGCCCCCTCGCCCAGAAGGGTTGCCTTGCTGGTTTCCGGGTTGACCTTGCTGACCATAAGGTTGTCCCTGGTTCCCATAAGGTTGCCTCGAAGGGTAGCCTTACTGGGTACCGGGTTGTCCTTGTTGAGCGTGGGGTTGTCCCGGGTTTCCAGAAGGTTGCCCAAGATGTGTAAAAGCCGGACCACTAGAGACCAAAGGTTGTCCCTGATTAGGTTGTCCTTGTGGGCCTCCCTGTTGACCTGGGTAATTTTGTCCAGCATACTGCTGCCCATGATTAGGCTGCGAGTAGGGCTGTTGACCCTGGTAGGGTGGTCCTTGTTGTCCTTGTCCCTGATGGTACTGGCCACCACCATACCCGGTGGTACCCCAAGCCACGTTCAATGGAACAGAGGCCTCCTCATAAGGTACTTCAAGCAAGGAGGTATACAAATAATGATTCTCAGGATCATAATACGAGCCTTGCCCATCTGGGCTCTGGACATTACGCAAGTACTGAAAATATGCCTCCTCTGCCGTCATATGATCGGAAGCAGGAGGAGCACCACTTGCGGGGTGCACAACTCTAGGAGTATGTGTCGATTGACCACTTTGCGCTGGACCTTGAGACGGGTCTACAGCAGAAGTGACAACAAATGATGCTGTGACGGCACTAACAACTGGAGTTGACGACGCGACACAAACAATCGGGTTGGTTGGGACTGCTGTAACAGCAGTATGGTGGACTTGGGAAACAAACGGTCCTGTGGTAGGGACGATGTTTTGATCCCAAACAGAAGAGGAAGCTGCAGAGTTCATAGCATCCCTCAAGGATCTATAGCGCACCGGCACCGTGATACCCAAAGGTGTAATGGTGTAGGGCGTAGAGATGATTGGGGATGTCGCCAAAATGGGAGTATCAATACTCGACATGACGGACGGCCCACTCGACACAGGAGAGGTGTCGCCCATATCGGAAGAAGCCATTGGAGATGGGACACCGACAGGAGTGGCGGGAAAATCCTCTTAAGAGGGCTCCCAAACAGGGTTCCAAGAAAATTCGTAGAATTCGTCCTCTAGAGCTCGAGAATTCAATGGTTGGATGCTCGGAACAATGGGAAGAGCGTCACAAACCGGTGTTTCAGGGGCAACAGAAGATGGAGACCCTTGGTCACTTGGGACCGAAGACGAAGTTGATGGATCCGCCAGGATGATCAAACAAAGACCCTAAGCAAGCTAACGATAAGAGACCCTACTCAAAACTAAACGCACACAAGATCTAACCAGGTAATGTTATCGTGGCCGAATAAATTTTTAAGACACAGGAACTGAACTTGACCTTTTCATGTTTCAAGAGTCGAGAAAAGGACGAAAAGATGACTCCAGTCTCCTTCGAATGTTTAATGAGCACGAAGTGACAAGACGCTCACTTACACCTTTTCTTTTAGGGAGTCCGAAAAGGATCAAAAGTGACTGCTCTGGAGATTCTAAGAAAAGGGTTTACCAAGCAATCCGTAAAACTGCTTATACACCTTGGCAATCGTATGAGAACCAAGGACTTTCCGTACTGCAGTCAATCTTCTCGAATGCTGTGTTCGATGCGTTACGGCTCACAAGGCGGCAGACTCGGCTTCCTATGGATAAAGGATGCAAACCTAGTGGAGTCTCCCCATATATACGCGACGGTACGTGGAAGCCCAAATCCGTGCTAGACCACAATTGAATCACACCAGGAGGAATCACCCAACCTTAATGCAAAAGCAAGAGTGACTAGGTTTAACAACGCCAGAGCACGTCTCTAGCCTAGACCTCTAGATATTTGCGTTAAGTTCCAATGCGTTTTTAGGTTTATTCATTTTATTTTATGGTTGATCTTGAATTAAGTTTTGATTTCAGGTCCTACCGTATGATCTCTCACAAATACTTAGATGCAAACTACATGCCAAAGAACACCATTTCGTTCGATGAATTCTAACTATGAGAAGGTTAAGAATTTTCAATCAAACAAAATGAACACAAGCAATCAAACAACCTAATGCAACTAATGGAAAGGAAACGAAACTTTTCGTTTGAAAATACAAATCAACGAAATGTCCTTTTCCCTTTAACTATTAAATGCAAAAGATACTAGTTTGATTCTTTTTCAATGGCACAAAACACTTAAAATGATTTTGAGAGACAAAAACACCAAGCAAAAGAAATAAAATCACTCAATGAAAACACAACAAAGTTCCCAAGACACCAAAACAATTTCCCAAATCAAAGGAAAACAAAGGCTTATGAGCTATGTAATCTAAGCTCAACAAGACAAAAAGGAATTCAAAGGAGGAAGAAAATCACTTGGAAAACAACCAAAACACTTCAACAATCACCGAGCAAATGTAAAAAGAAAATCTAAAGTTGGCTGGTCAAACAAGAAAACAAGATCCCACGGAAGGATTGACACACACACAGCCACTAGATGCCCTAGGGCTAGAGTGCGAAATCAATAGAGAAAAGCAAACACCCGGAGGATGGGAGTTAAAACCAGTCAAACAAAGATTCAACACACTCCAGCAACTGTAAAAGTCAAGGCAAAATACAAACCAAGCAGCGAAAGCAAAAAGCAAGGCTTTGCAAAACTGAAAAACAAGCAATAAACGAACCCTTGCAGAACAAGACTTCACAAACAAGTATCTCAAAGATCAGACAAAAGAAAACAAGTCACAAACCAAGTGGAAAGAGCAGGGGACAGTCAAACCAACAGGCTCAGGAGGCAAAATTGAACAAAAATCAATTCTACAGGATCAGCGCGGGTGACCCTCAACAACAAAGCGCTGACCAGACAACACGCATAGCAACTTTGCGATGTCAACGCGGAAGGACACGATAAAGAGCGCTGGCCCGAAAACAAGGTCAGCGCGACTGTTAAACGTATAAACGCGATGACAGTGAACCAAAGAAACAGATACGCGACGTCAGCGCGACTGTTCTAATATAAACCACGCTGAGGCTAAAAAACAGGCAAAATCAAACCAAAAGTCCCAAACCAAGGCAATAGCTTTTTAAACAATTAAGGCATTTCCCAGAATGAACCAGAAAACCAAAAACAGAGAACTAAACCCCAATCTTTGACAAGAGAGTAACAATCAATCTAAAAAACAAGGATGAACAACAAGATACACAAGCAACGTCCCCAACGGAGTCGCCAAATTGTTGGAGAGGTAAATCCCCTCTATGGATAGAGGCGATCCCTACTAGCCCAGAACGGGTCTAGCAACAATCAATCAATGCTACTATGCAAGCTCCTAGTTGCAATTACAAAGTGGGCAATGAACACCTACTTGGATTCCAACGCTATTGTTTGATGAAGAGATGCTGCTCTCACTCCTTTGCTCTGGTCGGTCACGATCCTCCACTATCCTCGTGGATGGACACCTGCACATGCAAAGAGAAAACAAACACAAGCGCGAAATCTAATAAAAGCAACTATACATCAGTCAGAAAGGATGTAATTCACATTAACCATTACAAGACAAATGAGAATGGAACCATAACAGTAGTCATCTATCATTTATTAATCAAAAACAGAGAAAGGTACAACCAATGTTCTGACGTTGAGTCCTTCTCAAGAGGGCCCAGCCAGCAAGTCTCATAAGCATTCACCCTTGGAGGTAGATCTCCCAAGACAAACAACTCTCTCTCTCACACAAGAAAATAAGACTTCACAACCTTCCTTAAGCTCTCTAGCAATCCACACTTAACACACCAACTGCCTATTAGGAGCAGCACTAAAACACTATGAATTCCACTCTATCCAAAACTATTTCCAAAAACTAGCTGCTCATGGCAATGGTAGAGGCTTATATAGGAGAAGGAGTCTCCATGAATGGTGGAAGGATAAGCTTATCTCCAAGAAAGGTGGCTCATATGACGAACAGACATGCCATAGAAGGGAGGGCGACATTCACAAGGCCAACAACCAGGTCTGGAGTCATCTGGAAGGCTGGCTGTTAGAACAAACTCGCCCAAACAGGATCAACGCGGGTGCATAACTGGACTGGAGCGCTGAGGTCGCGTCTTGATAACGGAGGAGACTATGTCAGCGCGACTTAATACAAATGGAGGATGCGCTGTCTATGAAATTCGACCAGCGCGGAAAACCCGTGTGCTTCCACGCTGGCAGCTCATAAGTTGCACTAGAAGCCGCCAGTCAGCGCGGTTATTTCAATAACAGTCGCGATGATGAAATAAACTTTGGCAAAGAGGGTAATTTGGCCAATTTAGAGAGCATGAGCATGATGGATTTGATTTCATGACACAGTAGGGAGACTGACAAGGAGACAGTGACAAATTACTGTGTAACACTCTCTCAGATGAAGAAAATGAAATAGAAGCACAAGAAGGGGAGGAGGATGAGCACAACATTTCTTTTGATGAAGAATAAATATATGCTTATTGTAGGCAGTTTGTTGATTTCATGCAAGTCAAATTGAATAGGAAGTATGATTTGAGATCTAGGAAAAGATCTGAGACTCAGGATCAAAATGAAGAAAATGGCCAACCTACTCCCCCAAAACAAGCTGATAAAGGGAAGAAACCTATCAACCGTGATCCACCAACTGGGGAGAGGCTTCTTGCCCCACCAATCCTAGGTCTAAAGTCCCAAATACAGAACAAACACCAGTGGAAACAAAGGTAATACATCAAGAAAATAAAGATTTAATTGAGCTTGTCAAAGTGGATAGGAATCCCTTTGTTTTCATCCTGCAAAAAAATTAGAAAAGGTCAAAATATCAATTCGTTTGACTGAATTACCAAAACAACCCAATTATAAAAATCAATTTTCTAAGTTCATGGACACGTCTCGCTTTGCCTCATCTCAGGATAGTCTCAATCTGCTGGAAGAAAGGCCCGTAGTCATGTTCAACCCCCATGTGGAGGAGCAGGACTCTTCCACTCTTCCATTCAATGTTACCCTAGTTATCCAAGATTTATCGTTACACAATTGCATGTTGGATTCAAAAGCCTATCATAATTTGAAGCCTTTGTCCCTTATGGAACAAATAGGTCTCCAAATAACTAAACCATATAAGACTTATATTACTTTGATTCTAAAAGATTCAAGTGCCTAGGAATGATTAAAGACCTGGTTGTCAATATGGCTCAAATTCATGCAAAGAGTGTGGTGATGGATATTGTTGTTGCAAATATTCCTGCAAGATTAGTTATGCTCCTCTCTAGATCCTACGGAATGAAACTTTGAGGGTCTATTAAATTATACCTTACATATGCCACTCTTCTTATCTTTGGTGAAGAAGAGAACACACTGTATAAAGAATCCAGGTTTGTAAAAACCATCACAAGAGAAGATAATTCCAACAACTCTCTAGTATATGACCTGGAAAAAGACCTATCATGCTTTCTATTAGAAATTGATGAGCAAGTTATGGAGGATATCCAAGTGGAGATTCCCTCGTAGGTCAATTTGTAGAAAATAAAAGTTGGCAATCTATGGAAGTTTTACTTTTATGGAGCCTACTCCAAGGAAGGAAATGAAGCAGGAGTATTGTTGAAAGCCTTTGAGGGAAACCTGATTCCTCTGGCATACAAGCTGTAATTTGATGCTACAAACAACATCGTTGAGTACGAGGCCTTGGTGTTGGGTCTACAAGCTACTAGAGACTTGAATATTGAATGTTTAATGGTCTTTGGAGATTTAAAGTTGATTGTGAAGCAAATCAACAAGCAGTGCCAAACCAAGCATCCCATAATGAAGTCCTATAGAAATGAAGTATGGCATTTAGTTGAGAATTTATTTCTAGCATTCAATATTCAATTTCTTCCCAGGGAGCGTAATAGAATGGAAGATTCCTTGGTTGCAGCCGTTAATACTTTCAGACCCCCCCAAAATCCCTTGCTAATGTATGAAGTTGAGGTTAGGCACAAACCCTTAGTGCCCGAAAATGTGAAATACTGGAAGATAGTCGAAGATGAATCAAATTAAAAGGTTTTTTGAGGTCATTGGGAAGTTTTCTAACACTGTAATGGACCAAGAAGGTGAAGACTTGAGGGATTGGAAGCAGTAGAGGAGTGAGTGCCATGGGATGAATTTGTGGTGGGGAAGAAAATTCTCCAGCTACAAGGGAAAATAATCCCAAAGGGATTATTTCCATTGCAAATATTGTTTGACACCAATGATGTGGCTATCAAAACAACTAATAAAGAGTACGAAGAGGATATATAGGACTATAACATTGGTATAGATCAGCAACCCAAACTAATTAAGTTAGCTAAAGGCATTCCAGTGAGATACAAGCATAAGTACCTTGACCTTTTCAAAAGGTATGTTGATATTTTTCCTTGGTCTTAAGATGATTTGAATACTTATGATATTAATATTATTCAACATAAGATCCCTTTGAAGTATGAAATTAAGCCCCATAAGTAGAAACTAAGGCATATCAATCCTCTACTCCTCCTATTGATTGAGAAGGAAATCAGGAAAATGCTGCAGGCTAAAATTATTGTACCTTTGATATATTAAGACTCAGTGGCCAATTTGGTTCCTGTCAAAAGAAGAATGGAGAGATAAGATTGTGTGTGGATTTCATAAATATGAACGGGGCCTCCCTAAAGGATAATTACCCCTTTCCCAAGATGGAGTGTAATTTTCCCTGATGGGGGTGACAGATCAATGGATAGGCGGGCATATAGGACAACATAGGATGCAAGCTTGGCATCCATGCACTCAAGGCCAAATGTTTAATTTTCATTATGGTGGTAGGCATAGGTGTTAATGCCTAACATGCGGGCTCTCCGTTCATAGGTGTCGGTATTATAAACCCTATATCCCTTGAGGTTCTGCAAAATTAGTTTCAGTGGGCGATAAAGGTTTGTCATATTGTGTATTGGAGGGTCAGGATCTGGAGCGCCCAACAACATGCATGGCTCTGGGCCAGCGAGGGGGAGGAGGAATGGTTTAAGTTGGACTGCGACGTGCCTCCTCTCTGGGGTGGCCCGTGGGATCTTGGTACGTTGCTAATAGAGAAGGATAAGCTCTGCGACTTGCGTGCTTGCCCCCTCATCTCTGGTTTCTTGTCTTGGCAAGAGGAATTGGCTTGACCCCGGCTCTCTTTTTTCCATGAATTGGGAGAGGGGTAACTTCAGAATAACTCTGGGGGTGTTGATGTTCTGGTGCTTGAACTCTAGCTTCTCCCCAAGGTCGAAGTTTCGAGCAGCTCTTACTACTCCAGAGCAAGGTCTATGTGCATAGGTTGGGAGACAACATAAAAGACAACAGGCACTTGATAGCGCGCGTCCTTGGGTTCGCGGTGGTAGTTTTTGGTATCCGTTTTCCCTCTCCCCTGCCTATTCCTATTTGATTTTTCTTGCCTTTGAGCATCCTCTACAGGTTAAACGAGTAACCTTGTTAGCTTTGGCCCATGCACATGGTTCATGTTATCTATAATTTTGTTCAATAGTATGCCCCGTTAGAGGGGTCGTCCGCGGTGTGGGGGAAGGGCTCCTTGCCCTCAAGGTCGTCAAGCATATGATTCTAACTAGTCCTCTTCAGATACAAGTCGGGACTCTGTAGCAGTAGTGGACAGTTTATTGGCCTATTCCTGGGGACAAATTATTTCTCTGACTACCCTGGACTCAATTTCTAATCAACTGCACCATATACAACATAATATAGGCATTATGAGGGACCAACGCTACGAGGACCAGAATGAGCTAGTGGCCTACAACAACGATGTGCAATATGTTCAAACTGAAATCTTGGACAATCTAGAAAGTATGCGACACCACCACCTCCACACTAATGAGAATATTCGCTCCCTGGAGGCGCGAGTCAAGCATATCGACTTCCATATGCATGAATGTGTTGCCATCTTTGTTCCACCCCCTGCTTTTCCACCAAACCAGCCTCCTTGAGAGGTTTCTTTTCTTGTAATGTATTTTAGTTTTGATGTTAGTATGGTATGGACTTCAGGTCTATCAGAAAAAATGTAAATGGTGATTGTAATCAGGTTCTCCCTAGCTGTCAGTTGCCAAAGCCTGGCTGGCATATTAGGACAAGGCCATGGGAGAAGAATTTTAAATTCAAGTTTTCCTCTCATAATATAATGGAGACCTTTTTATCGACAAAAGAAAAGATGGAATACATTTTGCAAAAGTTGGTGTGGTCATCAAGGTTTTCCACGATTGATGGGTTCTCTGGGTTCAACCAAATTGTTGATCATCTAGAAGATCAAAAGAAGGCAACTTTACCACACCTTGGGGAACATTCATGTATGCCCGAATTCCTTTGAGTCTCATGAATGTTGGAGCTAATTTTCAAAGAGCGATGGACATATGTTTGTTGGAGAGAAGGATAACTTTGGTGATTTAATTAGATGACATAACCATATTCTCAAAGTTTAATGAAGAGCATCTGCAACATTTACAACTCACTTTTGCGAAATGTAGGAAATATGGCTTGTCTTTAAATCCAAAAACGTCACAATTTGCTCTCCGAGAAGGCAAGATATTGGGACATATAGTCTCAAAATAAGGTGGAAGAATTGATCCCAAGAGTGTAGAGGCAATAAGCACCATCCCCTTGCCCAGGAACAAAAAGGAGATACAAGTTTTTCTAGGAAGGATAAACTTCGTGAGGAGGTTTTTACCCAATTATGTTGACATTGTAAAAGATATTACATATTTGTTGAGAAAAGATAGAGAAGTAAAATGGACAGTGAAGGCTAGAGAATCTTTTGCCATAATTTAGCAAGCCTTTAGATAGGCTTCGGTCTTTTCCAGTCCTGATTACCACAAGACATTTCTTATCTTCTCTTTTGTGTCCGACAACATTGTTGCAATTGTCTTACCGCAAAAGAATGAAGAAGAGAAGGAAGAAATAGGAAGAAATAGTGGCATTCATCATCCAAGTGTTGAGGGACGTAGAGATTAAATATGATATCTTGGAAAAACATGCCTATGCTCTTGTTAAGGCCTTCAAATATTTTAGGACCTATGTTTTGCAGTAAAAAAATCATTGCTTATGTCCCTATGATAGATGTGAAGTACTTTCTAACACAAGGAGATAGTTAAGAAAAAAGGGGCAAGTGGATAGCCAAAATCCATGAATATGATATGGATATTAAGTGAATCAAACTAATAAAGGGGCAGGGTTTGGCCTATATTGGATCATATGGAAATTGTCAAGCAATGGGAATAAATTTGTTAGCCGAGCTTTCAAGTGTTATAAAATTATATATTACAGAGAAATGGAACACATAAAATATTACAGAAATATAAACATAGAAAACACATAAAACAAGAGACACACAGATATACGTGGTTCACCCAGTTTGGGCTACGTCCACAGAGCAACAACCGGTCATTCTTTTATATTATCGAGCAAAATGAAGAGATACAACCTACAACAAATCTGCTGTAACTCCCTCTTCGCTCTCAATCTCCTCTCTCTTCCTCACTCATAATACAGATCTTCATAGACGTAATACAATTCCCTCATATATAGTGAGGGGTTTCCTTCTAGGGCAAAAAAACCTAAATTAAACATAACTTCTACCGTCAGATCATCTGCCTAATAAACAACCCAGATTGACTAGAAATTATTATACTTTTACAAGGCAATTTTACATCTATTTTTAGCTTCGGGGGCGCTACCCTCGAACCCCCGCTAGCCCCCAAACCCCTGTGGGGGGGACAAGTCCCCCCCGCACCCCCCCCGCGTGGAGGGGTGTACAATCTTCTTGGGGTATACATCCGGCTGAAACCTTTGAATACAGAAGATAATCAGGCTCCACACCCAACAATCTCCCACTTGGAGACTGATTATAGCAACTCCACCGCTGCTTCATTTGGTAGACAATGACTCCACTTTGGACCTGGTTGTTTCTCATCTTCTTCATCATACTTGAATACCAATTGAAATTGAGCATATTATTAGTTTCTCCCTGGTTACAACTTTTGTTAACGTATCTGCAGGATTCTGGCTAGTGTGTATCTTTTCCAGCTTCAACTGTCCATCTTCCAATGCTGACCGTATGAAATGGTACTTGAGATGTATATGTTTAGTCTTGGAATGAAATGAAGAGTTTTTTGCAAGATGTATGGCACTCTGGCTGTCACTGTATAACTTGCCCAACTCCTGCTTCTTACCCAATTCATCCAGAAACCTTTGTAACCAAATCATTCCTTTACTAGACTCTATAGCAGCAACATACTCTGCTCTATTGTTGAAAGTGCAACAACACTTTGGATTTTTGAAACCCAACTGACAGTTGTTCCACCTACAGTAAACACATACCCTGTTGTGATCCTCCTGTTATCTCTGTCACCTGCCATATTTGCACTAACATATCCCTGTAGAGCAATGTTTGAACCACCAAAGCATAATGCTTGATTTGTGGTACCTCTCAAATACCTGAGAATCCACTTCACCGCCATCCAATGTTTTTTCCTGGATTGTTCATGTACCTTCTTACAACTCCCACTGCATCTGCAATATCAGGCCATGTGCAGACCATTGCATACATTAAGCTTCCAACTGCTGATGCATATGGTACTTTAGACTTACGATCCATTTCTTCCTGAGTCTTGGGACACGCCTCCTTACTATATTTGAAATGGCTAGCCAAAGGTATACTAACTGGTTTTGCATTCTGCATATTAAACCTTTTCAACACCTTTTCTATGTACTCACTTTGAGACAATGTTAAATTGCGATTCTTCCTATCTCTAGTTATTCTCATACCAAGGATTTGTTTTGTAGCACCCAAATCCTTCATTGCAAATGAGTTTGCCAATTTCCTTTTGAGCACATTTATTTCTTGCATGTTAGAACCTGCAACAAGCATGTCCTCTACATACAATAACAATATAATATAGCTGCCATCATTTTTCCTTTTGAGATAAACACAATGATCAGAGTGACACCTAGTATAACCTTGTTCAGACATAAACCTGTCAAATTTTAGATACC